>JAPYZI010003060.1:0-29744 GCA_030523105.1 Ophioninae sp. A BG-2022a | reverse complement strand
ACGAAAAGATTGAGCACAGGCTGGAGTGCCAAATCCCAAAGGGAAAAAAGTTATCAATGATTTAGTGAAAAAACGTATTTTGCCGAAAAATCGAAAAAAATTTTTGATTTTTAATATTTTTTTTATAGGTCCTTTACGATGTAGTTTGATCCCCTGAACACGAATCTACCATTAATTTCTCCAAAAACCCAAAATTTCTATGAAAAAACCGTAGAAAACACCTTAAAACACGTTTTACTTTGCTTCGTTCCATGCTTTCGATAAAAATTTTATGATATTCGTAATCAGCGGAAAATTTCCGATTGGATAGACCTTCAAAACTATTTCAGAGTCGAAAAAAAAAACACGTTCGAGCCTCTTACCTAGGCGTATCGAAGGCTTCTCTGTCCGAAAGTGAATTTACCAGCCGTCTCCTTGAAATTTGCCATTTTCACGCCTTACAATATATTATGTTAATATAAAAAAGCCGATAATACGATAAAAAACGTTGCTTATTCAAAGTCGGGGGCTAACTTTGAGGGGGTCCTCCATAACAGCTGGTCGCTCGTCACGCCGCCAGGCGGCGGTTTCGGTCGCAGAATACTTGTCTTCAAAACTGCCATAAGAACTGTTCTTCTATGTACATCTGATTTCATTGCCAAAGGTTTGTATCATAAGGTTTTTTCGAACTGCCATCATTAGCGACTCGAGCGATAGATCGACACTGAATATCGCTGTTCGACATATCGAACAGTCTATGCAGCTTCACCCTCGTTCATTCGCCGAGTTTATCGCGACAGTTCGAGAGTGTAACGTCGCACCCACACGCGCAGCGAGCGATAAAAGTCGAAACGGAAAATATGACAGGACGGTAGAATAAATAAAAGCACTGGAAAAGGAGAAACATTCCCGACAGAAAAAAATGAATGTCGTGACCGCCCTTAAATTTTACATTACCCGAATGACCGAAGAGAGCGGTCCAGGGATGAAAGTTCTGCTGATGGACAAGCAAACGGTCCGATTAATTTTCTTGTTTTGCTTTTCTCCAAAGGTCAAAATCACAACAAAAAACACGATTTTGTAAATCAATTTTCTTAAGCAATTCTTCGATTTCGTTTCAGACGAGTATAATCAGCATAGTTTACAGCCAGTCAGAAATTTTAATGAAGGAAGTGTATCTCTTTGAGAAAATAGACGCGGCTGTTAGGGGTGAAGGCTCCAGACACCTCAAATGTATAGTTTTCGTAAGGCCGACCAGAGAAAATGTTGCTCTTCTCTGCAACGAGCTCAGATCACCTAAATATGGCGTTTACTACATATGTGAGTAACGTGTCAGGTATCTTTACGTAATCATTGTCTAGCTTTTGTCTTCACCGAATCTTTTTTCAGACTTTAGCAACATAATAGCCAAAGCAGATATAAAGCTCTTGGCAGACAGCGACGAGCAAGAAGTTGTGAGGGAAGTTCACGAATACTACGCCGATTACTTAGCTGTAAATCCGCATTTGTTTTCATTGGGGATCAGTGGCTGTGCCAATGGTAAGAATGGTCATCAGTTTCAGCATCGACGGATGAAAATTGAATGGTGTTTTTTTTCCGACCGCTGATGCAAGGCTTATCCTGGAATCCGACACACCTGCACAGGACGTGCCAGGGCATAATATCGGTGCTGCTGTCCCTGAAGACATGTCCCTACATAAGATATCAGAACAGCTCGAAGATGGCCAAAAGACTGGCCGAGAGCATACGCGAGGTTTTGATCAAAGAGTCGAATTCGTTCAAATTCCGGCAGGAAACAGATCCAATTGTGATAATCCTTGATCGGCGGGATGATCCAGTCACACCGCTGCTCAATCAGTGGACTTATCAGGCTATGGTACACGAACTCTTGACCATCAACAATAATCGCGTTGATCTCTCTCATGTCAAGGGAATTTCCAAAGAACTCAGGGAAGTGGTGCTCAGTGCTGAACACGACGAATTTTATGCCACTGTAAGTATTCCATCCAAAAGAAACTATTTTTCTGCATCGTTTCGTTAATGACGATTTAGGCCAGTAAAAGGCAGTTGTTCATAATTAACTAACTCAATTCATTCTCCAAACTTAAATTTTGAAAAAGAACGTTCTGTGATGCTGAATTTATTGATAGTATTTATTGAAGTCAAGTAACTGCATAGGCACATTTCCACGACCCTGCTATATGGATAACTCGAAACTAACTCTCGCCGCTTTGAATGTTTTAAGTAATTTTTCTTTTTTTGGGAATTGTTGGGATATTAGAATTTGTACCTGAACTTCGGTGAAATTGGGCAAACGATTAAGGAGCTGATGGACGACTTCCAAAAGAAAGCGAAGAAACATCAAAAGGTCGAGAGCATAGCCGACATGAAGAACTTTGTCGAGACTTATCCGCGATTCAAAAAAATGTCGGGCACTGTCTCGAAGCACGTGACGGTGGTCGGTGAGCTTTCAAATCTCGTCGGCAAACACAACTTGCTTGAAGTATCAGAGACGGAGCAGGAGCTTAGCTGCCAGAACGATCATTCCAATCAGCTACAAAAAATCAAGAGGCTCATCGTTAATCCGAAAGTACGGGACGTCGATGCTACCCGATTGGTCATGCTTTACGCTCTTCACTACGAGAAACATTCCAACAACGACATCAACGGTCTTTTGGAAATGTTGAAGAAGCGCGAAGTCCCCGAAAAATATTTGAAGGTAAAGCAAAATCACGAGAACTCTCTTCTCAGCCAACGATTTTCACATAATTTTCTCTTGATTAAAACAGCTCGTCTACGGCGTACTCGAGTACAGCGGACTCAACAATCGACAGGCGAATCTCTTCGATCGCGAAGCCGTTGCAAAGATCACGAAAAAATTGTTCAAAGGCCTCAGCGGCGTTGACAATATCTACACCCAACACACGCCTCTTCTCATCGAGACAGTCGAAGATTTGATAAAAGGAAAATTGAACACTCAAACATTCCCGTATCTCGGCAATATGACTATGACGAAGAGGTGAGTGTTTTCGAGACAATCAAATTCACAGTTCTCTACAACCCCATCTTTTAAGTTGTCAATTCACGCATCAATTCTTTCGTAATTTATCTACGTCCGAATTGCTAACCACTATTTTCGATATACAGATCAATATTCTTTCCAATTGGTTTGTTACTTCCAACTGCATAATTAATCATACAGAGACCAAAAATTAATGTAACAATTAATTCTTAGTTAAAAGTACGGTAAACTCCCGTTTATTCGGAATAATGGGGAGGGTGGCCAGTTAGGATAACGTACATTTCGGATTAAGAGAGTATGTATGTATATATAGGATTTCGGATAAACGGGAGTTTACTGTAATTAATCATAGATTTTTAGTAAACAAGATATTCAAGAAGAAATTCAAAAAATGAATCGAATATATACTTCTATTTCTAACCATCAAATTTAATAATCATTTGAAATAATTAGATGACTTAATACATAATTTGCAAGCTTACTCTTTTGTAAAAAATGTTTCCCAAAGTTGTGCAAATCAAACTCGATTTGCTTAAATGATAATTCTTACAAAAATATCTTTTACTGAATGTAAAAAATAATGACTTAGTTTACCTTTTTAAATTAATCATTATTAAAAAGTACTAAAAATAATTTATTTCCTTTAGATTCATGTTTAAAAAAAACATAATTATAATTTTAATCAGTTCAGATTTATCAGAATAACATTTTTACGGTTTTACGCAGACCGCAAGACGTGATAGTCTTCATGGTCGGTGGCACGACCTACGAGGAGAGTCTCGCGGTCTACAATCTTAACAAAGCGAATCCGGGCACGAGAATAATTCTCGGTGGTACGACGATACACAATTTCCAGAGTTTCGCTGAGGAGATAATGGCGGGGACGAGTGGCATTGTTTCGCGATACAAGCATCGACAGAGCAGTTAAGGGGGATTGTAGAGAAAAATAACCGGGGAGGGCCAGCGAAAATGACAACGTTCTCTTATTTTCTCGTAACGGAAATATTTATTGATAACTGGTGTTATATTTCTACCGATGTATAATATGTACGGATATATTTATTTGATGTCGTTCCGCGACGATGAATCGGTGTGACCACGCGCGTCGTTGTGTGCGTTTGTCTCTCGTGTTCGATCGAATAAATGGCAGATCAAAGAAAATTACCGCGATCCTTTGGCTCTTTGCAACACTTTTGCACCACCACTTCTGTTTCTCTCGCTTTCCCGAAGATATATATTTCGCGCGCTAATCATCCGCGTCCGGTTCCAGGAGCATGTAATCCTCCGAATCGTCCAGTATTTCATCGTTGTCTCCTAACGACACCTTTAACAAAAGATCCGAAAATTTCTTTGCCTTGCGCAAATTAATCGACATCACGGAAAATTCGTGTTTCTGTTTCTTTCGTCGGATCGTTAAATAGACGCCATTAAAATTGCTCGAAAATTCCTCAAAAGCAATCAAACAAAAACGGAATATATCGTCGGTCGATATTTCTCTGGCTGTATTTATTTTTTAACTCGGACGAATCTTTACTAATGCCGGATCAGTATAGCAGGCGTAGCAAATTTTGTCATCCCCGTGACTGGCCAGAATTATTCGTGATTTATGAATTAATTCATAATTGCTAACCCATATCTTCGATATAAAGATTAATATTCGCGCGAAGAGGCTTCAAAATACGTTCTTCATGTTTTTTCATGTTGGAGCAATCGATCTGACTAGTTATCTCTAAATTCTCCAATATTAAATCAGGAAAGGCTTGTAAAAGAGTTATTTTATTTTATATCCTGAAAGCATACCGAAAGGCTCGTAATAAAATTTGCTACCAGCCCGGACTTGATCCAGCACTGACCTTAACAGTAATTTTCACACCAATTTTATTTCGCGCTTTTTTCCCTTATTTTTCGTAACCTCGAGAATCTCCATCGAAATTCGTGCCTCGGAAACATTGCTTCATCATTTTCGGTCTCTTTTTTTAGTCAGTTACCTCTATAATTCCATGAGATATCGCGTATCCGGTCATCGCTACAAAAGCAAATACTCCGGCGAGAAATTGATTTCTTCGCTTGTGCGGGAATTCCGCGTCCTTCTCTTCCTTCGATTTCTTCTCGTTCTCGGTTGCCTTGATCCTCTCGTACGACCGATAATCCGCCTCGAAGAAACGCTGTGATATCCTTGACACGAATTTCACGAGATTTGTGCAAGCTTTCAGGTAATTCTGTAATGCTGGGTTGGGCACTGGTGCTTTCAGTAGTGGAGCTAAGTACGAGTAGACGAGCGCGTCCAACGCGGTTGGAAGAGAACCGAAGAAATAATCGGATTCTCCCAGTCTCGTTGACAAGAGAGTTAGGCACTTCTGAGCTTCGGAATACACCTGAAACATTTTTGTTCTTTGGATCATTGAAATCCAACTTTTCTAAAGTGATGAACCCCCAACCGAGCATAACGAATTCAAACTTTTTTGTTTGTTTATTTAGCAAAAGAATAACGTCGTAATAACGACTCACTTTGTTCTCCACAACACTAATGGAATCCTCCTTGGGAAACAGCGAGTCAATCAAGTTTCGCGCTGCTTTCTCATATCTCGCAGGATACCAAAAGTTCAATGGAAATGGCACTGCTTTGGCATACCAAGGTCTTATCAATTCGTTAAAGTTTCTTTGATCGATCCACCTGTGAATATAAATCAGTAGAATAACAATGTGAATAAAGCGGCTTCTCACTACTAAGTATAAAATAGTGGAAACACAAATGGATCTGCCATTCATAAGCACCATATAAATTGCAGCGCCGGATATAGCTTCTCCTTTAGCATGTGATCATACGCCATCAGCTCTGCGCATTGCTTCGGCGACAAGCGGCACTTTGGCCGGTCATTCTTTTCGTTCAAGAATTTGATAGCTTTTTCTATGGAATCGACAGTTACGTCGGAGGAACGCAGTACCGGTAAATGACCATTTGGCGTCTTGAACGGATCGGATGTCGCATTTAATTTAAGAGGTATGTCACAGAATTTTGCATAAGCCTGAAAAAAAGAAAACAAGGCATTTGAAAAAAATATGCAGGTCAATATTCGAAATACAAACCTTTTGAAGTTAGGTTTGTTTTTTGAAAAGTTCGTTATCGAACCATCGCGGATATTTTTCAAAGAAATTAAATAACAAATGCGAAAAGTGTTAAACAATATTGAACCCAATACGCTTTTTCGTTAAAACGAAATCCAAACTTAAAATGCTCGATTTATTTAGGCTGCCAAAAGTTGAAGCCAACGAAACGAAATTGAAGTTTAAAAAAGGGATATACTAAAAAGATCATAATATGAAACCTAAATAAATCCCCATTGAACTTGGAATAAAAGTAAATTTAGCGCTTCGTCCGTGCGAGGTTCAAATCCTAACCTCAAACTCACCAACACTTGAAGACAGTGAGTGTCGATCGAAGGCAAGCCCCAATCACCTTTCCAAATATCCAACTGGTATATCTCTTCCGTGCTCATCGTGTTATAATTACCATTGAACTTTTCTTTGTGAATAGGAGAACGAAAAAACTAAACTGCCAATTGTATTTACTCAGGGACGCGCGTGATGGCATTGAGAAAATAATCTTGTTCGGATAAGCGCACGCTACTGCGACAGCTGAACAAACAGCAATTACGAGACATCTTTTCGTGTCCTGCGAATTATTGACGTGCAAATGTTTATGCACGTCTGATTAGGACATCAAAAAAATGTCATCAAATCGGGCGTTCGTGTGAAAAAAGTTCAATTCTCATTCATAAACGTGAGCACACGAGCTACAGTTTACCTACGCGCGAAGATGCTTTACTCGTATGCACGTAAAGATGAAAATGTCGCTTTACCGATCGATGGTAAATTAAAAAAGCAATTTTTATTACCGATTGAGTTGATCTGTTACATTCTTATACTTTCAAGTTACATTCTTCATACTTTCAATTTTCGTCCAAAAAAAAAACAAATGTTAGGATCGCGTTCACAGAAAAAGTTCTTTTGTACTTTCTTTTCCTTTATCCTTTTAATCGGGATATCGCGGTCACTTTGAACTCTGGCTATTATCGTTTCTCGGTTACTTGGGTGACCAGCCGATTACAGCGACTCCGTCGATCAAATTTCACACTTATACTTTTACCATAATCGCGGACGTTTTTTCCGATGTTTCTCTTACGGAGTTCCGTACTCAAACCTCCACAGTTGAAGCATTATTGCGTTCAGTTGCCCACGTGATCGCACTCGTATTTTCGATCCCGAGCTTGGCCGACCCGTCCCGACGAATATGTCCACTTCGCGCGTTTACTAAATCAACAATCGACTCGAAACAAAGAGAGGCGGCGCATCGTCATGGAAGTTACACGTACGAGTGAGTAAATTCTTCGGGTTGACAATTTTTCTCGATTTTTCACCCGATTTCATTTTCACTCTTGACCAAACTTTCATCAAAATAACAAAACGAGCATCATTACTTACTTTCCGATTACGCGGGAGATCAACGTTAAAAAAAATGGAGTTTTAAATATCTTTTATTATTATTATTGTTGTTTGGGTTATTATTATTGCTATTTATAACGCTTCTTCGATCGTTCTCGCGGTCACTCATTCGAGTATTGACCCAACGTTTAATTTAACTTTTTTATGAATGTCACCTGGCGATAACAAACAAAAAAATCATTTAGACTTCCGCCAAGTTCTGGACGAATTGGACTCCGTCTTGCGCGACGCCTCGTTTCTGAGCATAGATGGAGAGTTCACGGGCTTGCATTCCGGTCCCAAAGCTAGTCCATTCGATACTCCGACCCAGTACTATGGCAAATTTAGACCAGGTTCTATGGAATTTCTCCTTGTACAGTTCGGACTCTCCGTGTTCGTCTATGATCCCACAGCGGACAAGTGAGTAACAATTGCCTTTCCGTATCCACAGTTGGGTAAAAAGTTGGACAAAAATGCGCTGGAAACTTACAGTCCTTTGGAAATCCAAATAACCCTAAAGAAGCCCAAACAAACCTAAACAAACCTAAACAAACTTAAACAAACTAAAACAATCTTACAGTCCTTTGGAAAAAACAAAACTGGTAGGCGTGGAATTAAAGATATGCGGGAAAGCAAGATGTTAGAATTCAGTCGTATATTTGCGACACGCTTTTGTTTGGGTTTGTTTGGAAAGTTCTTCAAGGCATGAACCACGTCTCCTCTGGACATGAAGTTTCCTGAAGTGACTTTATTTGTTTTCAACGGTTTATACACAGATACAGTCAACGATCGTACAACTTTTACGTTTTTCCACAATCGCTGTTCGGCCAGGCGCAGGACTGTCGTTTCATGTGTCAGGCGTCGTCGATAGCTTTCCTGGCGAAGCAGGGCTTTGACTTCAACAAATTGTTCACAAATGGGATTCCTTACCTGACGGCATCGGAGGAAGAGAAGCTGAGTAAGAAGTACGAGGAGAAGGAGAAAGTGAGAGAGACGGGTTTGGACTCGATTCCGATATCGGCTGAGAACAAGCCCCAAATCGACGAAATCTGGTAAGTCGTTGATCCCAATCTTCCAGAACCATGTTGCACGTTTTTAGTTGCGATATTTTTTATTTTGTTGAGTTTTTCGAATTTCCTGGTTTGAAACTCTTGCAGCTCGCGGATCGAAGATTTTTTGAAAACGGACGCGGAGGAAATGACGATCGACCGTTGCAACGCGTATATCAGGAGGTTGGTCTATCAGCAATGCAGATTGCAATGGCCAAACGACGTTTACGTCGAGGCGAAGAACGACCCTGGTGGACAAACATTGGTCATATATCGTACGGGTTCGAAGGAGGAAAAGAAACGCAGGATGGATGAAAGTCGAGCCAGGGACGAGGAGGAGATGAGGGAAGCTCTTGGTTTGACAGCGCTTATGAGGAAAATCGCAGATTCGGTAAGCGCGAAAACATGTGTGACTCTTCGCGAACTCACCAACTCAATTCAATATTGGACATTTGACTTTTTCGTCGAAATCCGAAAAACACTCTATTTATGTTTCTGGATCCGCATATGTATATTTACCGTATTATGAGGTGGTTGCATATAAAACCACTCGATGTCTTTAAATAAGCGTTTATTTCTGAAAAAAACGGATTTCAAGGTCGAACATTTGAGCCACACCTTTAGTAGAATTTTATCAATCTTTTTTTTCGATTCCTCGTGAGTTTATTTATTGATTAATTAATCATTTATTTATTGATTTGTTAATTATGTAATTATTGATTAATTAGTTATATAGTTCTTGTTTAGTTAATTATTTAATTATTGAATAATTAATTATGTGGTGATTGTTTAGTTAATTATTTAATTATTGATGAAGAAATTAATGCTTGTTTTCCAGGGAAAACTGGTGGTCGGTCACAACATGTTGCTCGATCTCTGTCACATCGTTCAACAATTTTTCGGTCCGTTGCCCAAAAGTTATCGAGAATTCAAGGACTTGATTCACGGTCTATTCCCAAGGTGAGGGCGAATGATTATCCTGAGATATATCGAGGCGCAAAAAAACTTCCGGAACTGTAACGAAAACACGCCGATTCCATTGTCTCGTAGACTGTTAGATACGAAAGTGATTTGCCAATCCCCTCAATTCAAAGACACGATGCGACACTCGCATTTGGACGCGGTCCTGGAAACGGTCAGGAAGAGTCCATTCTCGATACCGGAAGTTGTGGCGATAGAGGGTAAAAGTTACGTTATGTCGGATGAAAAAAATCACGAGGCTGGTTACGACGCGTACATCACGGGTCTCTGCTTCATAGCCCTCATCAATTATCTCGGTGCGTTTTGAGTCCACTTTTTTCTTTTTTCACCCAACCCAAACCCAAACAAAGAAGGTTTCTTCGAAAAATGAAATTTTTAGGTGTCGGGCAGGATCCACCGATTTCGACGGTTCTCTCGGACTCGCCACTTCTCAATCCTTTTATCAACAAGTGAGTATTCCTCGGTGAATTTCCGATCGAAGTGCGAATCCCCGAAGGAATTTTATTTAGTTTTATTAACGGTTGAACGGCTTTTCGTAATGCATCGTCGTTTCAGATTGTTGATGACCCAACTGAAGGACTTTCCCGTCCGGTATTTCCCCCCCTATTTCCCCATTTCTACCGCCCGGTGGGCCCCCCCCCCCCCCCCCCTCAAACGTTTTCGTTTGTCATTTCCAGCAAAGATAAGCAGAGACCACGTCTTTCATGTTACGTTCCCGAAGGAATGGAAGTTGAGCAATCTGTCTGAATTGTTCAGTCGATTCGGTGAGTTGGTTTGGATTTATTTGGGTTAGTTTGGGTTTGACTGAAAAAAATATGAGTTTTAATGGCTTTTTAACCCCTCAATAATGTGTGCCAGAGAAAATAAAGCATACAGGGAAAACAAAAACAAAAAATTCAGGCTGAACACCTGAGTATGAAATTTCCAAAATTCCGAATACGAAACACTCGGGAAAAACTTCAATTGGCCCAGGCATTCTGATGAAAAAAATGATCAAACATTCATAATTCTAAAGATTAAATATTAATAATTGTTATCAATATTTAATATTATTTTTATTACTATTTTTACTATTACGTAATAATATTAGTAAGATTATTATTACTTATTTTTACTATTATTACTATTAATATTTCTGTACTATATTATTTTTATTAAATAATAATAAAACGTAATGAAGATTCTATAGAAAACGTATAAAACCACAACAAACCCAAACATTGGTTTTCATTTCAGGTGGCGTCTACGTATCTTGGTTGACCGATACGACCGCGTATGTTTCCCTGAACAAACGGGATCAGTCAGCGTCGCTCATGAAAAAATTGAAAAACGACAAACGCGCGCGCAATTGCAAAATTCAAACTTTCGCGGCCCATCAGAATTCGCTCGAAGCTGACACGCTCGAATCTGCTCCAGTCGTTGCGGATCGAAAACGCAAGTCTCCGGCGGGGTGAGTTTATCAGTGATTTTCGAGCACTTTTTTTATTACATGTGGAGGAAACAATTCATTTTCGCCCATAATTGATGAAATAATAGTTAGAATAATTACAATTTATGAATCGTGATATTTTAATGAACGTGATATTGATGATGTCTTAGTGGTGAAAGATTTTCAGGACACAATTAGCGCCACTGATGGCAGAGTAGGAAACTATACTTTGCTACAATTCCAGATGAAGGGAATCGAAATGAACCCAAACACTTGACATTCGTTTGGGTTCGTTCGCGGAGTAAGGGTTCAAACGCTGTGAGACTTTGTTTGGGTTTATAGGGAAAGTCTACAATTCAAAAAACAAGGGAACCCAAACGAACTCAAACACTTGAAACTCGTTTGGGTTTAAACGAGTAAAAAAGTTGTGACATTTTGTTTGGGTTGGTGATTCCAGTTCGATGAGGTTGGAATTTGTTTGGGTTTGAAAGTCGTATTTTCTTCGGTGTCGTAGGAATACAAAATGGCGAAGCTCGAAGGTTCTCCTTGTGACTTCGGTCGAGAACGTCGAATATGTCAGAGGGTCTCGCCTCGCTGAGCATCCTACACGGCCTCGAGTTTATCAAGTACACGTCCTTGCTCGCCCCCATCGAGTTGTCTGATTTCCTGTACAAGGAATTATTTGCATAGACCCATACATAGTGCCTTCTCCCCTGAATTAATGCTGGAGATTTCCTTACACGTGTTTTCAATACGAATAAACGCGTCCACTTTTCTTTTTTCACTCTTCCTCTCTCTCTCTCTCTCTCCTCCGCAAACTTTGATTCTCGAGAGTTTGCGATCGATTTCGTCCTCGATCGTATCGTATTCAAATGCGTTTTCCTAATATTAGCGTCACAGACGCATATCGGCCCCTTGCTATGCCCTCTCTCGCTATTTCCGGTTTACAACGGTCATCCATCCGTAAAAGCCATCGACCTCTGTGTCTGTTATTTCTACAGAAACTGGTGCTCGATTTATCATTTTTTTTTTTTACTGAAAACTGCACTGCCGATGAGAAAAAACGAATTTCGAGGAATTCGTGAGGTCGTGTCGATTTTCCACTACGTTCTTTAGTAGCAACTACCCACATTGGCGAGGAAACATCGATAAACTACAAAACACGTTTCTCGTATGAGAAAGTTTCTTTTTTTATAAAAACTCGTGCAGAAATCTTGCTACTAACCTTTAAACACACAAACTTAAAAATAAAACAAGATTTTAGGACGGACGACCCTCGTAACTTAAGCAGCCTACTAGAAAACGATTTTTAGAGGTTGGGAAGAAGTATTTTTCACCAGATACCTCTTAATAATTGATTTTTTAGAGGTTAGAGAAATTGATCTTTTAGAGCTTAGGAAAATTGATTGTTTAGAGGTTAGGAAGAGTGAAAGACATTTCGCCAACGGCCTCCAGAGTCTCCGAGGACGTTGAAGGCGCGTCCAATAATCACTCGCTCATTACGATACACAAACGAGCCGCGATTGCCCACGTGGAAATAAAACGAGGAGAACTCACGCCAAGTATTAAGCGGGATAGCGACACCCTCCCCCCCTCTCTCTCTCTTTCTCTTGTCGGGTTCAACGAAACAACAGGAACGAGGGGTCTCTTGATTAGAATAATGCAACATGCCTCGGATAACCATGGACGTTTCGCTTCTGGAATGCAAATGCAAAGACTGCACTTCTCGTCACTAGCTCTATCTATCTATCTATCTATCTCTCTTGCTCTCGCCTACACGTGATTGGACACGCGTCTCTTGAACGCTGTACATCTATCTCTCGCTCGCGGTACGAAAACGATTTTTTTCTCTTTTGTTTCCATTTTTTTTTGTTGCTTTAATCTTCCGTTCGAGCTTCTTCATCCTCGTACGCCCCGAGCCGATATAAATAACCGAGGCGGCAACCGAGCGCGATCACAATTAGTCCCGGACGCGAATATCAAAATCCTTCCTTTTTTATTCAATTTTTGACGCTATTTCTCTATTTTATTTTCTTTTTTTTTCGGGTTTCCCAACACCGGAAATTATGAAAAGACCTAACTTCAAATTTCATTCACCTTTGAACTAATTTCGGATTCGAGATTTTTGGGGAATTCATTTATCATGAAAAAAAAAAATTGTTCAATGGTAACATTTCGATATTATCAGACTTTATTAAAACCTATTTAATTTTCGGACTCAGTATATATTGGCCAATTCTTTCATGAGAAATTAATGAAAATTAATTAAATCAATTCTTGTTTCAATATTTTTGGCGAAAAATTATAATGTAACATCAGGATGCTGAAGGGAGAAATGTTGAAATTTCGAAGTTATTGGAATTCAATTTTATCAATTTATGGTATGTTTTATTATATTTATCGCAAATAAATTGTGTGACTGACTAATTTCGGCAATTAATTGATTAAGTTCTCCAATTAATTAATTATCGAATTAACTGATGAATCAAAAAATTATCATTTAGCATCAAGATTCTGAAATGAAAAATTTACAAATTACGAAAGGATTGAAATTCAATTTTACCAATTTTTGAAATCAAAATTTCCACGAATAAATAAATAAATAACTTCAATTATTTATTCGTGGAAAATATAGATCCCAAAAATTGGCAAAATTCAATTCCAATTGTTTCGTAATTTGTAAATTTTTCGTTGAATTGGTAAATTAATGAATTAGTGCGTTAATTAAGTAATTAATTAGCTCGTCAATTAATTAATTAATCATCGAAAAATAGTAATTCGAGTTCAGAATGCACAAAAAAAAGGTAAGATGCAAATCCAAACGAACCCAAACACAATGAACGAGTTATAATATTCGAATAGTCGTAGAGGAGGAAAAATAAAAGCGAGCAGATGTGAGAACGATTCGTAATGGATTTGCGATTCCGTTTCGTGGGATCTCTCAGTAGCAGGAGCATTGGCAAAACGTCCCGAGGTTTATCTCCCGATAGCTCTTCCCGTTACTCCCCCGGGCCCCCCCCCCCCCCGCCCCCCCCCCCCCCCCCCCCCCGGCCGTTTCCTCGTTCGACTAATTCGAGCGAGTATCTATCGTTATCGGGCTCCCCGAGACCTTAACTCGTTAGTACAAAATGTTGTACGCCCTCTCGTGCCATTCTCAGCCTGAGAAACCCAAACCGGTTGCTCGACACGAGTCGATTCTTCGATCCCTTGGCATCGCACGCACGATTAATATTACTTCGGGACGATGTACCCAGCGGATTTATTCCCGCTCGAACGACTTCCGCAGCATCATCTCACCGTTACAAAAATATTCACATTTTCGATTCTTCAATACCGGGTAAAACGATTTATCCGTTTCGGAAATATATCGTTTGCGGACAGTTGTCCCACGTCACTTGGGAACACCAGCTCAAATACCAGATATGAAAAATTGCGGAAATCTATAATTCGCTGAATCAAAAATATGAATAATTCAAACGTTCTAAAAATCAAAAATTCTGAAACGAATAAATTCGAGTAAACTGTAAAAAAACATTCCAGGAATCCAAAATACTAAAAATTAGAAATAACAAAAAACTTCCAGCTAATTAAAATATTAAAAATAAAAAATATAAAAGGTTAAAGAACCAATATGCCAAAAATTCAAAATGCCAAAAAATGTCTGGTAACCAAAATACTGAAAATTGAAAAATTAGATATTCTAAAAATTAAAAAACTCCGCAACACAGAAATATACAAAATTAAGAATAAATTATTCAAACAATGCAAGATTTCAACAATCAAGAGTAGAGGGAGAGAGAAAGCGAGAGATGATGATGATAATGATAGATTTTATTATTCCCTAGTAAACAAAAATATCAACAAAATAAAGATACAAAATTTACCAAAATAATAACTAAAATACATAACAAAAATACCAAAAACACCAGAGAGAGAAAGTGTGTGTGAGAGAGAGAGAGAGAGAGAGGAAGAAGGGGAAGGGGAGGAGAGAGGAAGGATCGAAAGAGAAAACGAAGGAAGAATGGTGGTCCAGTCCGGTGGAACTGGCGCTGATTGCATTCGCGATTCAGTTCCGAGACTCGTTAAAGCCAACGACAGGAATAAATTTCACATCGCTTCGAATACATTGTTGAGATGGAGGGGAAGAGAATCAGAGACATAGAAAGAAAGAAAGAAAGAGAGAGAGAGAGAGAGAGAGAAATAAACAAGAAGACGAAAAAACAGCTGAGACTTATCAGCAGTGTGAACGTGAGCATTATCTCGGAGCTCATCCCCGGATGAGCTTTTAGGTCTCCGCGGTTAATTTTCTCGAGGATAATTACGATCCTTCGCGAGAGAGCTCGATCCTTGGCGTCTGGTTTCGAAAAACGCCCTCTGGCTGTTTTAGACGGAGTTGCAAGTGCTTCTTTCTTCCTTCTTGAGTGCGCGCGCACACACGCATCATCACGCACCACTGGAAGAGTGACGAGATATTAATGTTGGCATTAAGAACGTAGCTTCCGGCTACCAACTTCTCGTTTTTGCGCTACTTGCACTCGCCACCTTTCTTTTTCTTTTTTTTTCCGTTTTCTCCGCTTCTCCGTGTCGAGTGGCTCCACCCTCGCAATGACTCTTCGTGACGATGGGCGTCGCGTTCCCCAACCAGCTGAAATTGGACACGAAAAAATGTTCATGTTTCCAAACGAGCCAATATTTTTAATTAACTGGAATTTTTGTCCACATGCGATAGTTTTTGAGATACAGCTTTTAAGGTTTTAAGGTAATTTTAAGGTATTTTAGTACAGCTTTGAAAAGACTTCAGATCTTTTTTGTCGAAATGAGGAGTTTTGAAACGGCGAATCCAAAAGTGTTTCAATCGAGGGAGCGAGGTCTGGGAACTCAGAGAAACCCAAACAAATCCAAAAATGCCTAAACGAACCCAAACAAACAACGAAAAACTCCAAACAGACCCAAAGAAATCCGAAAATCTTAACGGGAATGCAAACAAATCCAAAAAATCCAAACAAGCCTAAAAAATCTAAGCCGACCTAATCAAACCCAAACAAAGAAATCCATATAACAAAAATTAGCCCAAAGCGATATAATCCAAAACTAACGTCCTCTCCGAGAAATCCCTGAAAAAAAAAAACGAATACACGCAGCCAACATAACTCGTATTCAGGCATCCCTCTTTCCCTCTCTCGATTTCCTCTATAATTTTGTACCAACGGCGAATTGCTCGGAGTCACGTTCCGACTTAGTGCTCACTATTTATTCGAAAGATTCTTAATTATCAGTGGAAGTTTCGCAGCACGAACAGAAATTGCTCATGCGGTAGCTCACGAGAGGGGAAATTCGTCTATTGAATTTTTCCTTTAATCGTTCCTTCTATCCCTCTTCAACGACCAGTTTTAACTCCTCTCTTTCTCCCGCTCTTTTCCTTCGAGGATATGAATTATCTCTCGAGATTATTTGCCCGAGTGCGTGCTCGACTGCGTGCAAAATACTTCTCGTTTCAACTCCTTGAATATTCATAAAGACGTGTGCACTCTTTCCTATCCCCAACCCCCCTCCCCGCGGCTAATTTTCTTTTTTTTCATTTCTCTCGTTTTATATACACGCCCTTAACGTCCAACGAATGAACATAACCTAGTAGGAATGACTCTCGAAGTAAATTGTAGTGAAGTACGACGTGGGAGCACGCCAAGATTTTTACGTGTCGAACGTTCGTAAGCTAAACGTACAGGAGGCTTCCATGTACCCCCGAGATACTCGGTTTCGATATCTCTTTCTCTCTTTCTCTCTCTTTCTCGATCGCGGTTGTACCAATCGGGAGCTTTTAGTCGTACGAGCCGCGGGAATGTCTCCTCGTGATTAACGAGAGCCAGGAAATATACGTGGAATGCTTATACGTTTCTACAGGGTGCACTACGGCTGTTGTACCTTCAAAGGTCACTGGAAGTTCGATTAAAGTTCAATATCCGATACCGGATGCGTTCAACTTTCATCCCCGGTTTTCTTTTATTCTTGGTCCGTCCTGATTCTAGTCGATCGCGAGTTAGTTCAGTTTTAGCATGGGGTTTCGTCACGATTTGTCATTGACCGCTTTTTTTTCGAATATTTACTGGGGGAAACGACGAAACAACGGCAAGGTGACTGGGAAATCCGGATGTGTCTTTTTCGGAACTGTTGTCGAATTATCACATCACGATTTCAACAAATTTTATCACTCGCGATGTTATGTCGATTTCATTACACCGATATCGATTTTGAAATATGACAAAATATCAAAATCCAGCATAATCTCAAACGGTCATTTCGTTTGCAGGGATCCGATCGAGGAGTCCGAACCAGTGGATCGTGAGGGTAAATCAACGAATGGTGAAGACGGAGATTCGGACGACGCTTGGATAGTAGCGGGTAAGCATATCCAAATTTGTACCTCGATCGAGGAAGAATCGTGACTGTGCGATTCGGCAAATTGTCAGTTACGTTAATGTGGTAGCGAGGGGGAACGGTGTGAAAAATCGTGTCGATTCCCGAGAGGCGCCAAGTACGTCAGATTCATCCGAGGAATCCTCGGATTCGCCAATCGTGGCAGGACCTTCGCGTGATCGAAGGGAAACCAAAAACAAGAATTTCCGGATATTGAAATTGAAAGATGTATCAAAAAAGTCTCGTAACAGCCTAATAGAAGGCATTGAAAATCCAACTTGCAAGTACAGCTTCTTTTGGATCGGCCCGAGGAATATCGAATGTGCGAGCATTTTTCGTTCAGCAACGCATCAAGAAATTGCCGAAGAACCAATCTTGATGAGCCTCGTACAAACTGGACAAAGCGCCTACGTCCTCCCGATTTATCGATCCTCCATCGAGGATAGTGATCTCGCAGAGGAACCTTATCCTCTGAGCAAAACGACAAAAGAATTATCGACTAGAATTAACGGTAGCAGAGTGAATTTTAGCTCACATTTCTTCAAGGACATCGTTGGTTGGAGGCACAATATTGATTCGGGTCACGTTAGGCTGCCGAAGAAAGATGTGAAGATCTATCAGGCCAATCGAGTAACCAAATGCACTTACGTCAGGAAATCTCTTTACGGATCTGAATATCCGCCAGTTCCAAGGTCAAAATGGTCGCCCCGGGAGTATCTTCTGACTTACACACGTACTGTTACCATCGATCGCGTTTATCAACAAATCGATGATGCGCCGGATAACTCGATGAAACACAAATGTATTTCTAAGGTTGCCGATGACGATGATGAAGACAGCAGCGACATAGATGACGAGGATGATGATGATGGTGATGACAGCAGCAACTAAGATTCTTCCGGAATGACTTCCCCAGATGTATCGGGTCTTCTGAAAAACAACAGCAAACTTCAAAAGTTCCAATAATTTGCACAACTGGGAAACGAAGGTTTTTTTTTTCGTCGATTCAACTACCAAAGAATTCCTCGTTCTCTTCTGTCTCGTGCAAAACGGAAAACACGTGGAATCAAGACTAAGAGAGTTTTGCTGACAAATCGATTAACGATCTAATTTGATATTTACGCAAAAGCTTTAACGGTTCGTTAACGACGACGAAAACTACCCTCTGGCGATGAAATCCAATCATCGGGACGAGAGAGACGGACTACTTCTTGCCTCGGATGTCCTTTTCTTCCGTCGCCACAAGAGTTGTCTTCGGAGGAGAGGAGAGTCTCTGCGTTGACAGGAAAAAAAACAACTGTTCGATGATTGAGTGCGACGAAAGGAGCAAAAGCGAACAAGTGGAAAATCAAGTGTGCGGAGATGCCGAAAAATTGAGAAATGTTTATATCGATTGCTATAATTCAGGCTTTTAAAAAATCACAACAAATCGAAATTAAGAATTGAACAGACCAGGAACGGTGATTTCAATTTTCATTGGGTTTGTTTGCGTTTGTTTGGGTTCAACAGGACAAAAAGAATATGATAATTGAGAGCAACAAAAGGAGCAAAGCGAAGAAGTAAAAAAATGAAGCATGCGGAAGACACAAAAAAATTTTAATTATTATGTCGATGACAATTATTCAGGATGAAAAAGAATCGCAAAAAATCAAAATGAGGAATTGAACAGATCAGGAATAGTGATTTCCAATTCCATTGGGAAAAATCGAGCACAAGGAATGTCAAGTGTTATTTAAAACGCGTACAAGATTTTCTCTTTTTAAGAATATGGCATACGCTCTCCTTTTGCTATCTTTTAATTCCATATTTTGTCATAAACAAGCACACAATTTTTCAGCTATCGGCAACAGAAATTTCTCACAGGAACTGAAAAGAGAATCCAAGTTTAAGTAATCTTTTTTCTGACTGTTTACACAGTTTTATGATCTTTTTAAAAGTTGTTGAAATGAAAAAAAATTGAAAAAAGAAAGTCATCTAAAAAAGTTGACATATATATATATATATATATATATAGAATTGGAATTTCTTATTAACGATCGTAATCCATGGGCTGAATTTTTCCCATTGTAACCGCCCGTTGCGAACAAGTTGAGGTTGATGACTCTTAGGTTTAAGATGTTTGCACACTTGAGATTTTAAAAAAGGTTTTCCAAGAGATATACGCATATATTACGTTTAAGTTTTATTTACTCGGTGACAGTTGAGTCCTACGACCGATGGAGCATCGTTTTTTATTTCTTTTTTATACGACTGACCAAAACTTGTGATCAATAAACGAAGAAACGAAGAAACAATGAAATAAAAAACGAACAGAGAGTACCTAAAACTCGTGAAATTCGATTCATTGATTCGTAAAAAAAAATTCAGAATCAAGGTTTTTCGTAATTTTTGTTGTTCAAATTCTGCGACGTTAATTGTAAAAATAATAATTAATTACGTTCTTAAAAAAAAACAAAATAATCCTACTAAAAAAAGAACGGAAAGATAACCTAAAAAACGTCGTTGGCGCGATCGAGAATGATGACGATTACGCGAGTTGAAAATCGAGCGTGCGCAACGACGATGGAAAAAATGAAAGATTAATTAAATTAATTAATTAAAAAGAATATATATATATAAATTACCTTGATTCTGAATAACTTACAATGTTTCCCTTTTCTTCGATGCAGGTAAAAAGAGACGAAAACGAAAAGCCGGTGCGAGTGGACGCGCCGACGGGGACAACTGCGCCAAGAAAAAGCCATTCAGCGAGAACTCAACCTGGGGCTAAAAGTTCGAACGAAAACGAAAAAAAAACCACCTCGACCTCTCACAATAAACAACACAAAAATTCGGACGATTATCAAAAATAAAGAACACGAAATTCTAATTTGCGTTTTATTCCGTCTCGTCGATTATCCGGTCACGTGACTTTGTCCCTGTCACGATTATAACCTAAAAGTCTTATGATCATCGAAAGCATCACGGACGTTTCAGAGAACACCAAATTTTCGTGTTTGTTTTCAAAGCGAGGAAATTAAAACTGTTAAAATTGTTATATTTTGGGTTCGCGGATTACCTGTTCACGTGACATTGCTCCCGTCACGATTTCAGCGAAAAACGAATAATAATTATCGTACATATCGCTGCCGTTAAAAAAACCCGAAATTTGGACAATTTTCACAAATTAAACGAACCCAAACAGTAATTCTCACTTTTTTCTCGTGTATTTACCAATCACGTGACCCGTATGCTAACCCAATCGATTTCCGAATATCGGAATAAAGGACAATCGAAATGGACAAGATTTGCTAGTGTTATTATTTTTTGCCAGCGGAGTCACGATCGCCATTGTTGTCGTTTTCATTTCACACCGGAAGCCGCGAGCGGTTCGTTCGTTGCTCGGCCAGTCGGGATCGTCCAATCGGATTCAACGAAGCGTTCGTAAAAATATGCGCAGTTAGAAAAACAAAAGAAGACGCGAAGTTCGAAGAAAAACATTGAAGTGGGGGAGGTGTGGGGGAGGTGTGGACGATGTTGCGCAGTGTGTTGGAGCGTCGTGCCGAAGTGGAAGAAAATTCGACGACACCGTTGCGGGGCGGCGAAATTGGATTCCCGAGGATACGACTGACCGATAAACACACCAAACTCGTGAGTCGATATAACCTTCAACCATTTCCTTTATATATATTTCATCCCGTTTGATCCACAACAACAAAACCCTTTTTTGTCGCCATTTTACCATCTCAACCCGTCGATTCTATCAGCCTGAAAAACGATATTTCCAAACGTATTATTTCGAAGCTGCGCATGCGCCGCTTCCCCATTATTTCGTAGCAACCCGAATAACTCGAAGTCACATTTTTCTTTTAAAATTACGTAAATAATATGATTAGAAATTATTAAAACTTAATTATCGGTGAAAGGTTTTCGCGAAGTCCCCCCTCCCCCCCACCCCACCTTACCCGTACAACGTATATCGAGTATTCAAGTTATTGACGGCTGTTGATGCGAGGGGATCAGGATTCATTGTTGGAGAAACGTTTTTTTTATTTCATGGTTCTTACAAAGTTGTAATTTATTATTCGACAACAATAATATCAATAACAATGATTTTATTCATATTAATAATAATAATTGACGAATTAATAATAATTGTCTATATCGAGGTTTGAGCGTTGAACATTTTTGGGATTTCTAAGGGCATTGCTTTAATCGTATTGCCAGGCACATGCCGCATAGAAACCCCAATTCTGCCGCAACGACGAATACGCGACGAATTAACATCGCTAATTTCCATTTCGGGCACTCCACTTTTCTTAACTTTAACAACGCATAATTCATCAATCAACTTGGTTAGAATTGAGTGAATTTAAAAATCATATTTTCATAAATTCGAAAGTTCATCAAATTCGATGGGACGTAATTAATTGAATTGAGAAATTCAATTGTCAATTCGATTAATTTGGTCGAAATTGATTGGATTGAAAAATTCAATTGAACATTTGGTTGAAATTTAAAGAATTGAAAAGGTCAATTTTCAACTCGATTAATTTGGTACAAATTCATTGATTTGAAACAAATAAATTAAAAAATTCGGTTGTAACTAAACGAATTGAAAAATACAATTTTCAATTCGATCAATTTGGTCAACAATACTTGAATTTAAATATTCGAGTATCACTTCAATCAATTTTGTTGAAAATCATCGAATTTAAAATTCAATTCTCAATTATATTAAACCGCTGGAAATTAATCGAATCAATTAATTTTGTTAAAATGAAACGAGTTGATTCAATTAATTTCGATGAAATGAAACGAGTTGGAATTAATTGAATTTCTCTGGTTCGACCATTTTAATTAATATAGATTCTTCATTTTTGGAATTTATTTTTATTTTTTCAACTGAAAGAGGGAGACACACACACACACACGCACACGCAAAGTTCAAGTACTATAAATAAACGATGATACAAATCGAGAGGGGCAGTAAATAACAACAATAAACATCGAAGCATAATCGAACGTGTAAATCCCTTCTTCCTCCCCCCCCCCCCCCCCCCCCCAGCTACTTCGATCATTTCTCCTGCCCTCCTCGCCTTGGGGGAGCGATTCATACCGTTCGGAATGATCCAGACGTGCTCTAATGGCAAATGTATACAATAGATCGACAGCATACCAAAGTTGAGAAAGAGAGAAGAAGAGGGAGAGGGAAATAAAATATAGCTCGAGTGTGTATTCTCTCGTTACGCAGTGAACGAGCCAACGAACTGGGTGCGATTGTTATCCGATCAACAGTACAGGAAACAAGATCTCTGGCCAATTATATCGGCCACGAAGAGCCAAGGATTACGAACTTTGTTTAAATTTGAAGAAGCACTTTTTTTTCGCCACGAATTTTCTACAAACTCATAATTTTTATTTTTCATTTGTTTTTTTTTTTTTTTTTTAGTTTATTTCATTTTTTCCACAAACAGGTAAAATTACGAAAAATTAGAGTGCAAATATTGTCATAGTTCCCAAAAAAAAAAAATTATTTAGTGGAAAAATAAAATATCGATTTTGATTTATTAATGTTTTTAAAATTATTTTTGGATTTTTTTTTTTATATTGATGCTTCGATATAAATTGTTGTTTCGAAAATTGAAAAAAAATTGAAAACATAAAAAACAATTAGAACTTTGTTTTTAATTATTTCATAATTCTTTGAGATTGACTAGAAATTGTTTTACCGATAAAAATAATCAGAAGTATAACAATAAATGATTATTAATAAATTTATGAAAAAATAAATATGTAGAATAAATATAAATAAATACAAAAAACAGCCTGATAAATAATTATTTATAAATGTAAATATATAGAAAATAATAATAATAATTGTAATAAACGTTAAACAGAATATTTCTAAAAATATATCGATAAAATTGATAATTGATAAAATCGATAAAATCGAAAATCGATTAAATCAATCGATTATTATTGATATGTCGATAAAAATCGATATTTAAAAATCTATCCAAACGATATATAAATAGCTACTTGAACGCTATAATTTTATCAGGAACGAAATAATGTTAAAGGCGATGCGCTCGTATAATCAAAATAACCTTATTTTTCGAGAATCTCGTAGCCCCCGGCAAAATTATATTCCTAGATCCTTAGTTGCAAAAGGTGCAGGGAGGAAGCAGGGGCAGGGGGGAGATGGAGTTCGGAGAATCTCGAAGAGAGGGACCATTAAGCTGCAAGATTTACGGCTTTTCGAGGCTTTTCTCTCGCGTTCCCGATCCTCCGGAGTTGACGGCGAGCGACGAGGGGGCTCGAAGAAAAGCCGCGGGCGTGCCGCGCACGCGACTAACCTCCTCGTTCTGTCTGCGCAAATAACCTAGCGCACGAGCGATTCCGACTCAAATCGACTCGTAATTTTCTCTCCAAATTATCACCGAAAACATCGATAGTTTTGATATTGAAATATGAAATTTTGACGTCGAAATTCTATTTTTGAATTTTCTTTCACATCAATTAAACCGTTATTTAAACATTCGAAATTCAATATATTCGAAATTGAATACTCAAAAATTAACAAAATTAAACTAACATATGCAGAAATAAAAAATGAGAAATCAAAATATGAAATTTAATTATTTAACAATGGGTACTGAGGTATTAAAATATTCAAAAATTAAAAATGAGAAATAAAAATATTTAAAAATTCAAAATGTGGCATTTAAATATTCAAAAATTCAAAATGAGAAATGAAAGCATTTAAAAATTCGAAATGACGAATAAAAATGTTTAAAATCATCAGAAATATTTTTAAAAAATAAGGTGTTCGTTAAAAATCCATTAAAAATATTGTAATTGTTATTCGTTGGTAAGATACGATATTGTTGAAAGTTAATTTGTATTGGGGAGTGACAAAAAAAAGAGGTGTGCGTCGGATAGACGCGCGAACAGGATTTGCGAAAGGTACATTGCAAATGACGCGGCCAGACCGAGGAGGAAGAAGGATTGCCAAGCGTTGGTGCAAAATCCACGTGTTTTTCCCGAGCGTGTATTTGAGCGCGAGGTATCCTCGCCCACGGTTCCCGAGATCTCTCAACGTCCCGTACAACCCCGCGTCCGTTTAAACACGCGTCCCTTTTAGTCTGCAAATTTCGTTCCAACGTCACCATCAATTATTTCCTATCGAGAAATACACACGTGGCAAAGTGTATATCTCACTGCTTTGACCCTAAATTCAACGAGTCGCACACGCGTCAACCCGCCTTTTTTCTCACTTTTCTCTTTCGACGATTTTATTGCTTTCTCCTTGTTTCACGTCACGTATTTTTGAATTCTCCTTTTTGCTTTTCACCAAGATAATTAATTATTTTTCGCTTCAGAGCACGATAGGGATAAAACTGGGGAATTTAAGAACCTATTTACTATAAAAAAAAATTTACTTTTTTTTAGAACGAAATCAATTTTATTACTGTAAACGAAAAAATTCTGTTTTTTTTTTCTAAAAATATGTAACGAAACAAAAAAATGTTGTCAGCAAAAAAGGGAATTTAGGATTGTGGTAACTTAAAAAAAAACTTTATTTTTAGCATAAAATCAATTTTTTCATTGTAAACGAAAAAATTCTGTTTTTTTTTTTTCTAAAAATATGTAACGAAACAAAAAAATATTGTCAGCAAAAAAGAGAATTTAGGAATCTGGTTACTTAAAAAAAAAATTTTACTTAATTTTTATAACGAAATCAATCTGTTTTTGTAAACACGAAAATTCTTTTTTTTTTCAAATATAAGATAACAAAAAAACAAAATTTCGTAAGCCCAAAAAGGTCCTCTTTGTAAACAAAAAAAGGATCCTTCTTTTATAAAAAAAAAAGTCGCTCTTTTCAATAAACAAAAAATTATTTTACTGCAAAGGGTGAAAGTTAATCGATACGAATAATGGGAACATTAAGGGGTAAATGGTGGACAGGTAATTCGAGGGAAATTTTTCTCCGTGCGATACGTCTGTGGAACTTGATAATTGCTTTCGCAATCGAGGTCTGGAAGATACGAAAAAGATCGAAGAGAGAAAGGATCGAGGGAGGGAAAAGAGCGGAGGGGGGGGGGGTGGTGGAGAGAAATCGATAGAGATAGAGTCGTAACATCTCGTGGAGATTAATAGCGATGAATTACTGTTTTAGTCTGTGGGAGCTGGCACCCCGCGATCAGTCCCTCCGCCCCTCCCCCTCCCCTCTTATCTCGCCGTTTCGATTCTCTATCCTTCGTTTACTGTCTTTCCATTTCTTGTTAACTTCGTCCCTGTCGAGAGCGGCGTACTGCATTATTGATACGTATTGTAGATAAGAAAGAAACGTCGACGGAAAGGCTGAGAAAAGAAGAGAGAGAGAGAGGGAGCGTGTAACAAGTCGAAACTCAATTAAATCGAATTGCATCGATGACTCGTGAGTTTCCAGCTTCGATTTGCAACGTTGCATTTTTATCTGATGTGTGTGCGTGTGTGTATGAGTATATTTATATATTCTTATATTTGTATTAAAAATATTATTTATTTATTTATTTTATATATTTATATTTTTATATGTTTACATTAATTATTTGGTAATTTTATATATTGATTTATTTATATATTCACATACTTATATCATTAGATGTTTATATGTTTGTACAAGTATTATTGGTTGGTTTAAATATACAATCTTAATGAATAATATTTTTTTACAGAAATATTGTTCTTCTGTTATTGTTTTTTTTTCCTACTCTTCGGGCAGGCGAGGGGAAGGGGCGAGCAGATTTTTTTTTTATTTTGGAGTTAAAGATCTCTACCAAAAATCATAAAGAATGATTTCTTCGAAAAGCTCTGTCGGAAAAAAAATAAAAATATATGTGAAATAAAATAATTCTTTGAACACGACGTTTTTATGAAATGATGAATAATAATATCTTTTGAAATATAATTAATGACGGTGGTTAACAAAGTAAAAAAATATATATATATATAAAAAAATATATATATTTATAATTTTCTCTGTTTCAGAAAAGTATTCTTCTTTTATTTATAAAACATAGAAAAATAACAGTAAATTTATTACTATCGGTATTTTTTAACTCAAGAAAATGATAAAATCGGTCAATTTTGGTTAAATAAAGGAATAAAGTCATGATATTTTGTTTAAACAAAATAATGAAATCATGGTATTTCCTTTTAACAAAATAATGAAGTTATGACATTTTGTTTAAACAAAATAATAAAATCATGATATTTTTTTTAAACAAAATAATAAAATCATGGTATTTCCTTTAAACAGAATAATGAAGTTATGACATTTTGTTTAAACAAAATAATAAAATCATGATATTTTGTTTAAACAAAATAATAAAATCATGATGTTTTGTTGAAACAAAATAATAAAATCATGATATTTTGTTTAAACAAAATAATAAAATCATGATATTTTGTTTAAAGAAAATAATGAAGTTATGACATTTTGTTAAAACAAAATAATAAAATCATGAATTTTTGTTTAAACAAAATAATAAAAAATCATATAATATTTTCCTTATCGAAAGACTCATGAAAAAAAAAGAGGAGGGCGAGGGTGGGGTGGGAGGCGTGAGCGCAGAAGCCAGAAAATCGTACGCGATATAATACGCGATATCGATATTATAACTCGGGGATTGTTATTACGCGCGCGTTCTTTAATTGCTAATTATTTATCGGAAGTGGTTATGAATGATTTTTCGTAGCTCGCGGGACGAGACCTCGATAGAACGGGGAATGCACTCCTCTCGTGTCTCGAGCCCGTAACAATTTGAGAGAACGAGAAAGAAATATATCTTTATCGTATCCTCTTTCACGCTTATCCCGGCGTAACGGATCTGAGATTTCCGCAGCTCGTTAAGGGGCTCCTGTAATTGGCCTCGCTCCCGAGTATGCAGGGACACGTGTGCGCGCCTCGATGCGCAAACGGAATCCGAGCGTCAGCACCATTTTCAATATTGGAAAATTTGCATCCTCCCCAACCATTTTTATTATTATTATTATCATTTTCGTTATTTATTATTATTATTTATTTTTATTATTATAATTTTCATTATTTATTATTATTATTATTTATTTTTATTATTATCATTTTCATTATTTATTATTATTATTATTCTTTTTTATTTTTATTTTATTTTAATAGCCATAATTTTTGTTTTCCTTTTAGAAAGATTTTTCGTTTGGATTCGTTTCTTAGACATTTTCTTCTTTTTTGAAAAATCTCGGAATATAATAATTATCGTGATAAAAGAAGAATTCTTTCGTAATAAAAATGCAAATTGTGAAGAATAATTATTGATCTGTCAACCCAATCTCTTTCTCAATTTTCAATATACATATATTTAATAATTTAATAATAATGATAATAATAAATAATAATAATACTAAACAATAATAAATAATAGCAATAAAATACTAAGAATAATAATAATTACTATTACAATCAGCTTCTGTCATCCCAATCTCTTTCTCAATATTTTAGAAACGAAAAAAAATCGATTTCGTTAGTTCGGAAAAGATATTGAAATAAATACGAGACGGCTGGTTAGTTGGGTGAGAAATTGAAGAAATTGTTCTCGTTATTTCGAGAATTCCTCGGCTGTTATTTCGTAACAAGAATATTCAAATTGTCCCTATTTCCCGATTTAATACGGTCTCTCCAGCAACGACTACGTTTTCTCCTCGCTCTTTTCTATTTTTATTTTTTATTTTTTTTCTTTCTTTTTCGCTGGTTGTTGTTGTTTTTTTTTTCGTTTATTTATTTATTTTTTTTTTATTGGCGCTGCGTTGGGCGCTCTTCGAGTTCCTCCGGGCTCTCTCTCGTTCTCTCTCCCTCTCTCTCTCGAAAGAGCGCGTATTCTCACCTGTCGGTGGAGGTATACCTCGAGTAGGTACTCGTATGGGCGTGTGTATCTAAACGAGCCCATATTTCTACGAGATGTTAATAAATTCGTTTCAAGTACCCATCTAGCCGGCTATCTCCGTGTCCTTTTACCATCAGCATATGCTCGTACGTGTATGTACACGTGTGTGTACACCCCGTACTTTATTCCCCTACATCTGCGTATGTACGACGCATTCCGAATCAAATTAACGTACCCGGAGCAAACGCATCCACCTTCTCATATTTTTCATTATTCCCTCTCGCGGTTGGTTTAATATTATTCCAACTATGGAAAAGTCTTGGTCTCTTCAATTTTTTAAATTCGATTTTTATTCCATTTTTTATTATTCAAAAAACGACTTTTTCGTCTTCTCGTAATATTTTCAAATGTTAGTTTAGATTTTAGGGCTTGTTTGGGTTTGGAATTTTCAAGAGAGATTTTCGGTTAGCTGGATTTTAGGGGTTTTTGATTTTTATTGATTTCTTTTATTTAAAAAAAAAAAATGGTATTTTTACAGTCGCCTTTTTTTCTAATGTTAAGTCAGGTTTTTGGATTTGCTTGGGCTTGGCATTTTGGAGAGCGATTTTTAGTGAAGTGGATTTTAAACGTTTCGATTTTTATTCGAGTTTTTTTATTTAAAAAAATTAATTTTCTCGTTATTTTTTTTTAATACTTTCTCAGGTTTTTTTTTTTCTTATACTTTCTCAGGAGCGAATTTGAAGGTAAAATCTTGGGTTTCAGTTTCCTTTTTATATTTTGCTTTTTTTATTTTTTTGCACATTTTTTCGAATTTCTTTTTTTTTTTTCGAGACTTTTTACTATTCAGTTCTCGAACTTTCAAGTTTTCTGTATCTGTATTCATTGATTTTATAATTTTTTTAATTTCGGTTTATCACTTCGAAAATGTTTGAATTTTATTTTATTTTATTTTTTTTTTTTGTTACTTTTCGATTTATATTATTACAGATTTTTGAGTTTTCCGGTAAAAAAAGAATCGACTCTAGATTTTAGATTCGTTTTATATTTGAAAACGGATAAGAAAAGCTCGTCTCCTTAAAGAATATTTATCATATTTGTTCTTCTCAACTTTGTATTTTCGGTGTCGAAATCTAAAAATTCGTTTTTTTTTTTGTTTTAAATTATGTTTAAAGCTCCTTTCGCAGGTACGATTCTAAGTAGCCCTATTCTTAGATCCGATTCGAGTACGAAAGCCTCGATGGGATATTCCTCGGTCCATTTTGATCCGGAACGTCCTATACTAGATACTGTGGCAAAACGTCTCAAGATTTACACGAGTAGCGTAGCATGAATGCCCTCACAGATTATATTCCGGGGTTTATTCTCGTTCGTTCCTCCATTTATGTATGCACACAGGAGGTTTCTACACAAGCGTGCATTTGTATATAAATTTCTGTGTCTAAAGTCACGGAGCCGAGAGAGAAAGATTGAAAAAAACAACATGAAAAGAAAATGAAAAAAAA
>JAPYZI010003059.1:0-19655 GCA_030523105.1 Ophioninae sp. A BG-2022a | reverse complement strand
CAAAAATCGATGGTCCAACTTTGAAATTCTGCCAAAAATCGAAAAATCATCGGATATTAATGATTAAAAAAGCAATTTGAAGAGAAAATCATAACGAAGGGATTGAGCACAAAGTGGACTCCCAAACCCTAAAGGAAAAAAAGTTATCGATGATTTAGTGAAAAAACTTATTTTGCCCAAAAATACAAAAAAATTTTGGATTTTTAATATTTTTTTTAATGGTCCATTTCGATGTAGTTTGATCCCCTGAGCACGAATCTACCATTTAATTCGCCCTAAACCCTCAATTTCTCCGGAAAAATGGCGAAAAAAAATTTCCCGAATGGTTTTTCGCAAGTTTTTCAGTCTAATTTTGAATTTTCGGCAAAAACTCGGGCATATTTGTAATCAGCAGAAAATTTCCGATTGAATAGACCCTTTTAATAGATTTAAAAAGAAAAAAAAACAATTTCAACTTCCCCCGGCCACTTTTCCGGAATCTTGAAAATCACGAAATTTCAAAGGGTCGTAGGGTGAGCTTCTCGTATTCTATGGACTTTCATTTGGTGGCATTAGAAACGCTTTTTGTCTGACTTAAGCAATAGCGTTGGATTCATATCGATATCTCGTATGGTTCCTCCGGAAAGTCCATTTGCAAAATCGCAAAAAAAGAGGCAATTCGCCGAAGCGTATCACGCTCGGTATAGTAATACTACCGAGTAGTATATGGTACTAATATGTATGGAGTATCGGTTAACACACATACGTATACGTGCGTGTGTTCGTTGCAACCGAACTACGCGCGTTAACCGCCGGTGGCGCACCAGTCTCTGGTCGCTCTCCGCGCAAGTCGTACGCGCATCACGTTTTTCAGTTCTCGCGCTCAGCTGTGCTTTGCCGCTACGAGCAAAAAGTGCGTATTTACAATCTGACGGCTTTTAGCTTGGCGGGTTGTGTCGCGTGCACGTGTGTATAACATGCAATTGAAAATGGCAAATTCGTTCAACGCAAAATTCGTGAAGCAGATTATGCAAGAGGAGGATCGTTTCATCTCGGATGTTTTTTCGAAAATGCCACTTCCTATGTCAGAGCTCGGTAAGAAAGCGTTGATGGTCGACCTAACCTAAAAAAAAAGGGTTATCGGTTTCGTATCAATATTTCATTTTGATTTTCCAGCCGAATACAATGAAGAGTCCGAAGATGAAGGTCGTCCGGTAAAAAAAGGTATTTTTCAACATTTCACGAATTATTAAACTTTTGACTCTTCACTATCATTATCGATGGTTGTTTTTCTATTTTGAGTCGTTCCGCCGTAATATCTCCAGCTTTAATTCTCCAGCAAAACTGTTTCCCGTTCCCGATGGCAAGGCAAAGAGGGCCCAGACGTTTGAGGAACTTCACGAAAAATTGGAACAGCTCAAGGGTCACAAAAAGCTAGATCATAAGCAAAAATTATTGAAGAAAGGCCTGAAGAACAGAATCAAGAAAAAGTCAAAGAGAGAAGAGCGTTTAGCTCAAAAGAAGTTAGCGAGAGTGGAGCAGGCGGCTGGTGGTCTCACAAAAGTGAAGAAAGAAGAAGGAGCCGAACCCGCAGCAAAAATTCCAAGGGCAAAGCCTGTTTTCAATTCGGAAGGTAACATGGTATTCAGCAAATTCGACTTCTCAGAGATCGGGACTAAGAAAAAACCACCAAAAAGCGAAAAGGATCCGAAGAAGGCTTTGCAATTGCTGCAACAGAAAAAAGAGAGGTTGAAGGAACTGGAAGAAGCTGGCGAGACGGAAAAGGCACAGGAGATAAAGGAGAAAGACGCATGGAAAACAGCGCTTGCCAAAGCTGGCGGAGACAAAGTAATTATACGATAAAACATACTGATTAATCCTATTACTTCATGGATTTTATTCTTTACGGTTAGATATTGAAACAAAACAGTAACCCTAAATAAGGCATTTTTTTTTGTCTTTGCGACGCATCTAAGTCTAACAAGAACGCTAATTGGGGTTTCTATTGTTTCCCTACTTAATATACATTATCGCTACCATTCATTTTTCAAAATTTGAATGAAACGGAAAGTTCCAATCGAAAAAACCCGAATGTGAACCAAAAATGGCTCTCGTTTTGTCCAGTTGAAAAGAATATACTTCTCGTCGAGTTATAAAGATATTTATTAACGACTCCTCCGCTTTTCCAGGTAAAGGACGATCCGGTGCTGCTTAAGAGGACGATAAAGCGTACGGAGCAACAAAAGATGAAAAGTGCGAAGAAGTGGGAATCGAGGATAGAGGGGGTGCAGAAGAAGAAGCAGGAACAACAGCAGAAGAGACAGGATAACATAATGAAACGTAAAAAGGACAAGAAAATGCACAAGTTGAAAAGAGCGTCGAAAAAAGGTCGCGTTATACCCGGATTTTAGATACGTGAGTGTTGTTTATAATTTATCGAGAACAATCCGCAAACATTTTTTTTTTACGAGAGTGAAAAATCTAAAATCTCCGCGATAAAGTCGACTCACGAGATGGATATTTGTTACGCGAAAATATCCGTTCGTTGCGATTGGTTCGTTAACGAAACAAGATAAAAATAGGCAAACTGGACAAGCGAACATTGGGTGCGAGATTGGCACGAGTGAGTTAGTTTTAAGGTTTGAGAATTGTTGGATGGAAGGAGGATATAAAAACATTTCGAAGTTTCGTTCAAGATACTTCGAAGATTCGTTGGAAAGACGTTATTTTCTTTCGTTCCCAATTTCCACTCACAATTAACATCCATATTTTATTCCTTCATATATAACGAATACATAACTATATCATACATATATATATATATATATTTATATTACACTTTTTTAACGATATATTTATCGGTATTTACAACGATCATTTCGGATTTTTGTCAGTTCGTCGACATTACGAAGATCTTTTTCATTCCTTATTTTCTTCCAACCTCAATCTCGTCTACGTAAAGCTTCGTAAAAAAAAGCTTGGTAGAGTCTACGTAAAAAATGTTGAATTTCGTGCGATTCGATTTTACGTCCCGCAAGTTTTTTTTTCCATCGTCTCCTAGCGTGGAGACTGGTTAAAAAGTTCATCCGTTTTTATTTACGCGTAGTTTGTGCGTTTTTTGTATTCGGGATGAAAAGGCCGTGGTCAGAAATACTTCCGGTTCACCGTAAAACGGAGAATTTTCGTATTCTCGTTGATCGCCGTTGATCACGACGTACGTACAAAGTTGTCGCGAGTCGCGAGTCTTGCGAAGCGTTTAATTGGTCTGAGGACGAAGGCGTTTTCAAGCGACAGAGACTCCCCTCGAGGCGTCAATAAATGATCGGTAAATCGAGGACGAGTGCTCCGATGAAGCCTCCACCCTCGACTTCCTGCTATATGTCTTTGTGGACACTCGTCGGTGAGTTGCCTTGTGTCAGCGCCGTCCAGAGCGGACTGCGATCGATGGGAGGCGGTACCACCAAAGTCTTGGATCCTCGCGGTGACCTGTCGAGAAAAAACGTACGCTGCTTCATATTTGTTCAACTTAAATCATATTTTCGTTTATGAAACGCGTCAACATTAAATTTCACTATGCATGGTCACTTTACTGATTTGTTATCACGAAAACATTTTGATTACAGGGATCGAAAGCGATTTATCGAAGCGTGAGTTTGAAAACTGCCATTGCTAGCGTGAAGCTTCTAGCGGCAACACTTTTGGTTCCTTCATGAAACACGCAAAAAGTTGCCGAACCGTTGAACTTTGGCGTTGAAGTTTTTGGCGCCAAGAACATTGAAGTACGAACCCTGATGGCACCGGGGCTAAATGCTAGTCGGGACTGCTGAGTTCAAGGGCTGTGCTCTGTTCCGGATCGGAGCGTTCCTCGACCACTGTGTCCAGCTCGAGGGAGGGCAGGGCTCGCGATGCCTTTTCGCTTCTGAAGGACACCGTTCTTCTAGATCTTTCTATGCCGTCTGCTAAAAAAGAAAACGTTTTTTTTTGCAAGCTCGAACCAAATTTTGGACACTCTGCGAAAGTTCATTAATTAACCACATGCTCGTTAATTTCGCTTCAACGAAACGACAATTCTTCACCGCGAAACTTTCGAGACTACGCATGAATCATCAACCGTTTTTTCCCCGGCGACAGCGAGGCACTTTATCTGGATTCTGTTCTCAGTTAATATATACGAAAAATATACTCTCTTACTTTCTCAGACTCGTATTTCACTGCGAGGAAAAAGTAGAAGTTTTTCTTAGAATTTATCGCTTTGTATCATCCTCATGTAAATTGTTAAGATTACGAAATATGTCGAATCCGTTGACAAGCTTTTTTTTCTTTTGATGGCATTTTCTGAGATACTAAAGTTTGGGGAACAGCTGGCGAAAATTTGAAATCGATATTACAGACAATTAAAGATGAGAAATAATGTTAAATTGTTTGATAAGATACTCATTCCCCTATCAACTCCTACAATTAAAAAAATGAATTTTCGTGTACCAATCAAGAAGCAACAAAATGTTATGGATTTTTATCTCTTCGTGTTGATAATAAATGTTTACAAAAAATTATTATTGTACTATCTTCTAATTAGTATGGATTGAAAATCTCGTTTATTCACGTGTATCAGATCATTGGAAAAGGAATGGAAAGATTCCTAAATAGATTCGTCTAAGGAAGTTTTTTCTCCAATAGTAATGTGTAAAAAAATTTAATTTATTTGTCTGCCACAATATCTCTGAAAATTGTTCGTAACTTATCTGTTTTAAACAATAAAAATAACAAAATAATTAAATTATTGTCGGATAAAACTTTTTTCGACAATTATACATTTTTTTACGAAAACATTTAACCACCTAACGCATAAAAAATACTAGAAATCGTGTTGATGTCCTAATTTAACAACAATTTACTCACGCAATAACAAAAAAACACCACAAAGAGACCCTGTGTACGTAACAAAAAAAAAATGCTTGATATTTCTTAAGGGCGGTATCTAATTCTTTTTTTCGTTTCATTGTTCGTTACAGGGCAATTATTCGCGGGCTTTTCATTAGTCGTACCGAGGGGTCGGAGCACCTGGACTCGGTGGATTGAAAAGCTACTCTTCGGTGTGTATTCGCTTCGAGCCCTTTCGCAACTTTCCGTATGGAACTTACAAATGCGTGTACGTACGTGAATACGTACGATGTGTACGAGTATGGATTCCGACAGAGTGCAACGCGAGCTTCCCGTTAAAATTGTTCTCGAGCAAAAAGGAAGAAGCAAATTTACGAATACAGCTGGCTACGAAATATTCCTAGTTTTTCGTCTGCTCGGGGTCGTCGACCCGTTCGCTTGGGAAATCATCGATAGGGAGGAATCATCGGAAAAACTGGTGAGTTTGGTTTTTTTTTTGGGTTTCTACGGTTCTTTTTGCGTATCATATCAGGTGTAATAAAAAGAAATCCATTATTTTCGGAAGTCAATCCATCACATACTGAGCCGTATGATTACAAAACTGTCGCAAAAGTTTGTTCGGTACGAAATTTCATTTCTCTGAAGCCTTTTAGTGTAACCCGATCGGACATACCCAATTCTTTTGGAAAAATCATGGATTTCTTTTTCAATGTTTTTAATCAGGATTCCATCAACTAGAATTGTAGGATAAGATTTTGGATGGTGAAGACAACGAAGAAAACGTTTTCGTCGCGTTTCATAATACAACTTTTAATATTATTAATGACCTTTAAAACTCTAAATAATATAAAAATCATATAAAAATCTAATAAAATAATTTAACATAGAATCGAAAACAAGTTGAATGCACTTTGAATCGGTAAAAACAAAAACGGTTCTAGCTCACTTCCGTGGAGTGTGAAAAAACTAAACAGGCAACGAAAAAATACAAATATCACAATTTTTTGTACAGAATTTCAAGACTTCCACAGCGTTGACCGATCGTCCGCAATTTCGCACGACACTCGTTGCAACTTCGATAGGAAGTGTGCACGAACTCACCGAAACGTTCCATTGGGCTGAAACGCACGAGGCCCAGTGCTTCACGATCGAGATCGCAGTTTCTTCGCCTCGCTCGTTCTCTCGCTAATTTCGCTCTCCTTCTCAAACAGCATATAACGAGTAGCGCCAACAATGGGAAACCCAGGATGCAGGAAACTATGGGTACAATTATGCTCTCCGGTGATACTGGAAAACAAATATATATTTGTATATAAGCATATATGCCTGACCATATGCGTTTGTGGATTCAGTGCAGGATTACTCGTATAGCAGAAATAGCAAAAACTCTCGGGTTTCAGCGAGCTCAGTATCTTGGTGGAATTTAAATCAGGGTTTATATTCCGTCATATTTATATTTAAATATTTCTTCAATGTCCGTGCTAACTGCACGAAGGAGAATTTTTCCTCGACAATAATAACTAAAATTTGAATTCTCGCGGTATAAAAATAATGAATTATTAACTTCAGTACTATTTTCCAAGAAAATTCATTTGGCATTTTGTTTGATTATTACGAATTTTTTGTTACTATGAGGTAATTCATTAGAGACGTAACTAAAATTTAAATGTTTTTGGTATGGAAAGAAATACTAATTATCTTTAGAACTTCATTCAATTAATTCAATTAATTACCTTCAGAACTATTTTTATTTCAATTTTAATTCATTAGAGATCCTGAGCGAAAGCAACTAAAATTTGCATTTTCATGGCATAAAAATAATGAATGATGAAACTTTAGAATTATTCAAAAAAACCTGTTTGGCATTCTATTTTACTATTACAAAGTTACAATTCTAGAAAAAACGAAATGGACTTTTTTCCCGCAATTACTTAATTCGTTAGAGATACTCGGCCCGATAAGAATTTCCAGTACTTTTCTAATACGGTCTTCTGATACACCTTTTCGAATCCTGCTCAGGAAATGTCGCAAGAAATTACAGCAATACTCCGGAAATATTGTATTTCTACGAGTTCCTCTTCCAACCCCGTTACTCACTCAACTTTTACCCTGGTTCGAACCATTACTTCCGTTTTTCTATCTTCAGCGTTGTTCGCTTTCTCCTCACGCACTTTCTTTGCGTTCGCAACTTTGTTTTGCGACCTTCCGCATTGGCTGCCCTAATTCCTTCTCCTCCACGTCCAACTTGTCCGAACTTGTCCAAACGAAAGTTGCTTAGAGGAAGATTAAGTGTGTACATCCCAAGCCAAACTTTTCCATTTTTCTTGATGTTTCTCGAGTGCCCTTCTGCCTTTGTAACTACGTTTTTTGGTTTTTGCTTTTGTTTAATTCAATCGTTTTTCGTGATCTTACAAATGTACGTGATCAAGCTTTTTCAATCGAAATTTTTCTGACCTCGAATTCAAAATAGTTTCGAAATGTCGAAAAGGGTAATGCGATTTCTTCATTCATGAGATGCCAATTAGTTAATTGAAAATTGAAGATCCCTTTCTCCAGAATATTGATATTCAATGGTTCTACGTATATTTCAATTGATCTCATTGGATATTTCGGTTTCGCACTCCGCGATGTTTCCACGATTCCGTTTGTCGTCTTCGTTTTAGAAACTTCATCATATTTAGATCCATTTGCATTTTTAGATTGGCCGGCAGCAGTGTGTGCGTTTTCCCATCAACGTGATCTCCCGAGTGGACTGGATCGTTACGAAAGTTTGGTCGTTTCATAACCGAGGCAACGGGACAATTTCATGATTCGTTTACACCCAATTTCCGCGGAAAATTATCCCGTGTGGCCCCAGGGCTTTCTTGGAAAAAGACATCGATGTTGTTGGATGTATCCTAAACGAGAATCCTCATTTCGGAAAAGGATCGAACATAAAATTGTTCGGAAAGTGTAACGACACGATGGAGAGATGGACAACATTCGGATGGTGCCGTGAAGAGATCTCAATCAGCGATATTGCTTTCACGTGTATCGTGAAAAAAATCGTTGGCGCGTGTAAAAAAACAGGTATCGATTATAGGCACAGTTTTCAAGCCGTTTTTTTCTGGCGTTACGGTATACGTATATTTCACGAGGGTTTTACGATTCAATGGCCTTTCAAGATTTATGAAATTCTTCGTGCCATGCGTAGATCCGTAATGGAGTGTGCGTAAAAAAAAAAAAAATTGCGAAGCTGAAATACGGAAAAATGAGAGTGGAGGTAGAATGCTCTCCCTGCTTCGAATATCTTTAATAAAAGCCTGCTGGAGAAGTGCCTCCTATTCTCTTCCTTTTCCATTATTTGCATCGTCTTTTTTTCTTTCTTTATCGCATTTCTATGAGACGCATACGACCTTATTTTCTCGTTTACTCGAATATCTCATTTTTTTACGTCATTGATTTCGTGTTCGCGATCTATTCACCAGCCGATAAGCCAGTCATCTGACGATCAGGATCAATTTTTTCATCCGGAATAATTAGGTCGGAAATCGACAATCTTCGTGACTTACCATTGAATAAGCTTCGGGAAGAAAGCTTTGGCGGACTTAATGAGGTTGTCGTTTTGACGAGAAAGATTTTAATGAGATTTCCTTACGGACGTCGCGGAAAATTTAACGTCGCGGGAAATTCAATGCGAACGCTCAACCGAAACGTGCTTTAGAGCCCAAACTGTGCTTCAACCTATTATTGCATGGATATCGAAAAACTGCCAGGATTTTTAAAATAACGAGGAATTGTAGTTTTTGATAGAATAATAATACGTACTGGGTGTGGTGACCGCTTAACCATCCTCTGGCTAGTGCATATCGAACAGTCAGCGAAAAAAGGATTTTTTTTGAAACTTTGATGTTTTTACTTTAACGAAAAGCCTTGTATTCCAAGGAATCAGGAGCGTTACAGGACTGTCTATACGAATAGGGATTTTCCAGTTTCCACTTTCTTTCGGCAAATGCGATGTAGTGTAGCTTAAGTCGGATGTGATCGCAGCAGGGGAGGTTGGGTTCGGAAAAGCGAAAAAACTAGGGAATTGGAGGGAAAAAGTAGGAAAGCAGAAAAGTGGAGAAAAAAAGTGAGAAAAACCAGAAACGTAGAGAGAAAAAGTGGGAAAGAAGACAAGTGAAGGAAAAGTATAAAAACAGAGGAAAAAGGAGAAGAAATGAGGAAATATAAAAACCTGCAAAGCTATACGCGGAATAAAGAGATAATAATAGATACGTACAAATTATGACGAATCACTTTCGAATTTTTTAATAAAAAATTCAGTAGTTATAAAAATATGAATTTCTCTCGGTCGCTTGTGGGAAAAGAGTGTCTGCGGACGTTAATTGGACGGGCTTAAAGTTTACATCGTTGGGACGCAACGAATTCTTTATTTTTATCGTTTTATTTATTTGTATTATTATAAAAAATTGCATATTTCCAGGTTGTTGTAAATCGCTGAGCAAGAATTCTTCGCAATTTCTGCACGAGTGTTTCGTAACTCAAATTTGGAAAAGAACATTTGGAAAAATGAAAAAACAAAGTTTCGTCGCGTTACAGCGAAGTTCAACGTCATTTAAATGTTACAAAACGAAAGAAAACTAGATCGACGGAAATTCTGAAAATATTTTGTCATCAACATCGAGCGATTAGATTAAGCTGATGATCAAACAAATAGTCTGCGTTTTCGCGTTTCTCAGTCAATTGAAAATATATCACAATAATTATTTTATCGATTGATTAATTGGTAATCATTGGAAGTTCTCCGAGTGAAAAATTCGTGTCAATCAATTTCGCATCCTTATGGATTTTCGTTCGCACGATTGGATTATTCAATTCGTATGAACGAACAACTAAAAAAGTTTCCGTCCAGTTTCGATGATTTGAAACGTTCGATGGTTTAGTACCAATTTCAATTAATTAGTTCGGTGAATCAAGCCAACGCTCGTGGTACTCGGAAATTGTCCGTTGATTACGAACTTCCCATATGGGACCCGGAAATGAAGAAGGATCACTGCGATCCGCGTATATGCAAATTTGTTGCAACGATGCTTGTGATTTGCTCCATATTTCGTACAAATATACTCACACGCTGGTAAATGGTGGCTATTTAATTAATCAACTACAAATACAGTCAACTTCTACTTTCATTTGGAGTTTTCTATGAAAACGTAACTTGCTGTATATTAATGTACGTAAATGTATGTGTATGAATACACGTATGGGATTAATGAAAAATAGTTCATTGGTATTTTCGAATTTCCTAATTTGATAGTTGTAGAATGATCAAATAGGACATCGAAGATAGAATTTGAGTGATATGAGGCTTTAATACTGATATTTAGATCGCTACCAGAATCCTGGGAAGAAAAGATTTTTTCCAAACAAATTGATAACTATTATAAATATGTAAATATTGATTGTATATAAATAAATATAAATATTTGTGTATGAAAAAAAAATAATGGAGATGTTTCACAAACATTATTTTAGAGGTTGCTAAAACTGCAAAAAAAAATTGATTTTTACGAACCACAAGTTTTGGAAACTTCGAAAAGAACTTAACTGCAGAATTCCGGGAATTAAATAAGAAAGTTTATTTTGAAAAAAAAAAAATTTGGATAATCTTTCCTCGTGAATATCTCGGGCGATTTTTATCAAACGATATTTATTGAAAAAATGTGATTTTTGAGTCTTTTGAAATTATATTTAAATTTGACCGTGAATAAATTTGGAAACAAAAAAGGGCGATGAGAATTATTTAAATATCGACATCAAGAGCTCGTATTTTAACAAGCTTCTACTTTCATTTTCCTGCGATCACTGATTTCGAAAAAAGTCGTTTTTTTAATGATCAATTTAACTCAAAGGATTCGCGCTGATGTTCCTCTTGTTTGGCCGGGGACGATTAACGCCTCATTTTTTCGACAGACTTTCCATCCTTTTCCTCTCTCGAGCAGCGCCGGTAGCGTCAATTTCCACCACATTGTTGCCTGCCTGAATAGAGACCAAAATTATGAATTACGCCGTGGTTGCTTGTTATTCTCCGATCTTCACGGCGCGGGAAAACAAGTTTCCGGTGAAAAATACTTCTTAATTGGCAGAGCAGCTGTGTCCCTAGTACTCTACCGCGTTTATACGTTTAACTTGTAAAATTGAATCCTCGAAAATCTGGAATCGCGGAATTGTCAGTTTTTTTTAGCTTTTCGCTTCATCAGTAGCTCTTATTTTTCATAAATATTTTCTTTCCTAGCGTTATTATTGAAACATATGTGAAATATGTAGAATTTATTTGAGATAGTATTGAAAATTTATATTCGGAAGATTTATCAGTAAATTCGTTTTCATTCCAGACGGAAATTCATTTTTCTCCAATTAAAGTTCAACGATTGAATCTATTACATCTTTTTAGAACCAACCATTTTTTTCTATTCGTTATTATCAATATTAATATTATATAAGGTCGTATGAAGTTAATTATTTATTCTAAAATATCTGAACACTGAAAATGTATTTTTAAAAATAATAAACCAGCTTAAATAACTGCTTAATAATTAATTATCAGTGAGCAAAAATGCGTTTTTTGTGATTGTGGGAAGCTTTTTTTTGGAATCTTCCTATTTTCTTTACGAAAAATTGTTGAAAAAGGGCCAAATTCAATACTTTTTGTTCAAACCACCGCCATTTTGTCAAATTAAAAAAAAACCTCCATAGCGCGATAGCGACTTTCCTACAGATAAATAATTTGTTTGAAATTTTTGTTTCACATCAAAATTGCGGCCGCAATTTTTTTTTAACGTGTCATTTCAAACATTTGTTTAATTATTATATACTCAATAAATAAACGTTAAAAAATTCATTTTGTATTCAGCATGAATGTATTTATTTATAAAAAGAAAACCAGAACGCATTAGTTTATTATAACATAAAAAAGAAATCGCGTGAATCAGTGATTTTTCGGAGGGTCACACTGAGACGATTCCTTAAGAGTGAATTTTGGCAAGTTGGCTTCTTCATGGTTGAACTTTTCTTGCGAAATTCACGATCCGAAGTTTCCTCGAACACGCGAGAAAGCCCGAGGGTTCATACGCCTCTGGAAAGAAGTTTCGGTTGGTGAAAAACAAAAAGAAAAAAAAACAGCTTCAACAAAATTGAATCGTGTGGTTGGTCCAGCATATTTTGTTTTTATCGCCACCGGTAAATAACCTTGTAACGGGGTAAAAGTATCGCGTTTCTGTTGAACGTGCAATTGAAAGGAGAGTTCAATTTAGGAAAGCAGTTCAGGCATGGGTCCAACGATATCAACGATATTGGACCGCCGGCAAGAAGGGCGAACTAATTATATTATTTCTCGTCGTCCCCGACGACTCCCGTCTCTCCCGCACTTCCATATTGCCTAGAGCTTGGAAGCTCAAGTTTCCCTCCTTCCATTCCCTCCTCCTAATGGACCGTCTCCCTATCTTTCTCTCCCGGACCCTATCTCTTTCCGTTTCGTTCGCGATAGACTTCTCGTCTCCTCGTCTCCTTTCATACATACCTAATCCACAATTTGCCGGGGTAAGTCTGAGTGGGGGTTCCCGTTGTCGTTTTTCAGGACTTCTGAAGTCTCTAACTAGGCACTCCACATATGGAAAAGCCCACTCGGTAAACCCTTGTAGCATCGTCAATCCGACTCCACTTTTTCTTTTTCCATTCTCCTTATCCTTTCGTGTCGTTTACTTCGTGTTAGACTCCAATTTATTAACGCTGTTTTATTTCTCTACTGGGCTTTGTACTATTGTGTGTTTTCCAGCGGTCATACTTTGCACTAAATATCCTTTTGGGTTTCAGGAGTTTGTTCGTAAAAAAGAAAAGGAAATTTTGCTGGTTTTTAGGAACAACGATTGTACAGTAATGATAGCATCGTTAATAATTGATTCGTCATCAACAGTCAATAAGAGAGGAATTGCACTTTTAAAAAATTTTTCTTCTTTTTTTGGGCTCCATTTATAGGCTCGGTATTGTCTCTAACGTATTTGCATCTTTTCCCTGACTTACTTTATGCACTCGATAAATTTGCCCTGAGTCTACTGTTTACAGAAGTTTGCAGGAAAAAAAAAAAACGTGTCCTTGAGATTTGTGTGAAGAACGTCAGATCCAAAAATGATTTGAAATGTTGTGTAAATTTGTTGCGGGGATGAGTATTTTGTGAATGAAGAGAATTTCAAAGACTTCCGGTGAAAATTGAGCTCTGCAGATATAGATAAAATATTTTTCAACTAGGAGTGCATGCGCGGCGGTATAAAAGGGTGAAGATTTCAGTGATACGAACCGTGAAGGCGTTTTCTTTTTTTTACTTTCTCACCTCGTTTTTTTCCGTATGTGCATACACCCATCTCTAGTTCTATCTCTATCGCATCTTTCTTTCGCCGGTTCATTATTTATCGTCTCATTTCTTCATGCACTCTCGTGCGAACTCTCACCAGTGGGATAGACGAATATGGTAGGCCTCTTGGAGTGTGAAATCGTCGGCATCGTTGGCCGACGAGGACCGACCTCGACCGACATTTTTATCTTCGGCTTTCCTTCGTCTTCCGCTCCCTCTTCTTCCTCACAATCTTTCTCTTTCACGCTTTAGCCTTCCCCTCGCCACTCTGTAACACACGTCAGATTGTTTCTTTAATATCACGAGTACCAATTCACCATTTGTTTGTTATTATTTCTAGGAGAGTTCGAGTTCGAGAATTTGATGAGGTAGTCAAGTGTATTCGCGGGCAGTTTCGATGTGCTACTCTATTCGAAAGCAATCAGGGCAGCTGAAGGAGGCAGAATTCTCGTTGAGACTAAGGGCGATCATGCTCTGCCGAAAACAACCTGCGGAGAATGGTTCGGACGCTTCAAAAATAATGATTTCGACTTTGAAGATACAAAAACGCTTCGTCCAACCGAAGAAGTTTAAAAACGAAGAATTTGAAGCTTTACTTCGTAAAAGCTCATGTCAGAGGCTAGCTGAACTTTCAGAATCACTAGGAGTCGATCATTGACTTTTTTAGAGCTCCGTACCTCAAAGGGTAAAAAACGAAACCGTTATAGGATCACTTTGTTGTCCATTCGTCCGTTTGTCTGTCACGAACTTTTATCTCGAGAACGCGTAGAGATATCGAGTTGAAATTAAAACTATCTACTTAGATCTACAGTCCCTTGAAGCTCTGAAAAAATCGAACTTCTAAGTTAACGCGCAAAGAAGACACGGCCGTTTATGCCGCAAAAAGAAAAAACGTATATTTCAACTCTCAAGGGAATCAAAATTTATAGAGTATTTTTCGTTGACCTAGAACTATGAAATTTGGCAAGTAATAACGTTTTGTACTACAAGTATAGAGAAAAATGTCAAAATTATACATTTGTAGCTAAATCTTTTAAAAAACTCGAAAAAATACTGCGAACCTGGATTCCTGAACTATTTGTAATATGTACCTACAAATTCGTACGGAATCCTCGGTGGGCGAGTTCGACTCGCACTTTTCCGAGTTTTTTTAAAAAATGAAACGTCGACTTTTTTGAAACAACAGCAAAAACTTCTCCAACTTTCCGATACATCGTTTAATTGACTTTACCTGATTTTTAACCTTCGAGAACCGAAGGAAACTTTCTCTCGAAACGAACTCACCCCTCGACGATGTCCTGTGGGATGTTTCGTCGCAGCAGGAAACTTTAGTCTCCTCGCGACCTTTTCTTCACCAAGAATCCACGTATAAACGTTTGTTCACACCTAGCTCTCTCAGTGACGCGAATTGTCATGCAAACTTTAGGTCTCGAAGCTTTCGGAAACTCCTCGGAGTGCCTTCGTTCCAAAAGCTCTTCGTTCTCTTCGTATTGGTCTCCTGCAGAGACTTATTTACGTGTGAACTTCCACGGAGACACCCTATGACTTATAACGCGGATTCGTGGCGAAACGGTATCGCGTATAATACGTATAAAAGGGGTTGGGGAAAACGGGGTCGGAGGAGAAACTTGACTTGGTGGTCAGCCAAGAAATAAATCAGCCAAGGACTCGAGTGAAATACTTTCGAGTGTATCTCCCCGTACAATGAAATAAGATCGGCCGCGTCGAGATATATCGTCAGGTTTTAACCTCCGAACTATTTTTATTTCCGACCGAATTTTTAACGGACTTATCGCTAATCATTTCGAAAATATATTCCATATTTCCAACAAAAAATCGGAAATTAGTTATGCCGGGTAAAGGTTTAATAAAAAAAAACACACACTTTTTGATTATTGCGTTTATTAAAGATGGAATTGCAGAGATTCGAAAAAAGGATAGTTGGCTTCGAAGACGAAACGTTTATTTTTCATTTTTCCAAATTTCCCTTTGCAAATTTAAGCTACGAATACTCGAACAAACATTTCGAAGAATTTTTATTCAGCTATTACGACAACTTGGAAATATGCAATTTTCGATAACAATAAAAATATATAAAACAATGTTAAAAAACAGAATTCGTTGTGTTCCAACGATGGACACTTCAAGCCACCGACTCAAATTTATTTTTGTACAAGTGCTAAAATTTGGTATCGAAAAATTCTAAAAGAATTCATGTATCATTGTTCCATCAAGAAATATAATTCGTCAAATTGTGAAGAATCTTAGCGATTTTTGAATGTCTAAATAAGTAAATATTAAAATACGTAAATCCAATATTACGCATATGAAACATCGCGTAATTTGGATCGTCACTACGTGATATTTTGGTCCAATAGGTCCAAACGTAAATATTACGAGCTCGGCCCGTAATCGTGCTAAGCGAGTCGTGCGAATGGGTCGAAGGATGCGTGAGCTTGTTTACGTTTTCGGTCCAAAATTCTCGAACGTAAATCGTAGGTTTAGGGGTCAATAATTCTTCGCTATGATGAATCTGAGAATGAAGGTCGTTCTAATTTTGTTTCAGCAATGTCGAATATCACTTACTACAAGTGTTGAGAACAGATAGGATTATTGTGGAATTTAGAAGGATGGAAAACTGGATTAGGGAATCGAATAGACGAAACGTTTCAAAATCAAATACGTAGGAGTGAAGATCCAAAGATTCCTTAATCGAGATTCGTCCTCAAATTGAGGAAGTTCCATGGCTACACGAGTCGAAATCGTGTGTCACGGAAGTGCTTTATGCACAGAGCTGAGCTCACTTCCATCGTAATAATCCAACTGGTGCGAGTTTCGGCTTTGCACTATCCCTTTTCTCTCACGGTCTCTCCGTGGTCGTAAAGCCAACCAAGGTTGGCACTCGGTGGTTGCGACGCAAGTGCGTACACAGGCGCAACGGACGGTATTATTTCCTAGCCAAAGTGACCTGATTACTCCACGTCGACAAAGCTCAATCCCATTTTATTCGGAGTTCCCGATCGCCCAAAGTAACTTCATGTACCAACCTTTGAGACTCTCCAAATCCATACGTAATTCGTTTGCGGAAGGTTGCACGAACGAAAGTATCGATTGTTCGAGCTCGGCTCTCATAATGCTCCGTTTTGATCGGGCGAAGCCTGTTGAAACGCGAGGAAAGAGGTTAAGGTGAGGTGAAGATGATTCGGGGTGAGGGGTTGGTGTCTTCTATAGGTCGAGTGATTGGAAAGTTACTTCGCCACGTGCGTCCTTTGCATCCCCTTAAGAAGGGTCGAACGTTTGACTTCGGATGAACGTTAAGACACGTTCATACTTATAAAAATCGATTCCTCTATAACGTAGCTTCGTTGCAACCTTTTTTCCAGTTCTTCGTGAAAATCTTCGTAAACCAAACAATTCGAGCTGTGAATAAATGCACCGTCGAATAGAAAGTTCGTTCGAAATGGAAATTCGTAAATTTACTAATATTGATCACGTCGTAAATGTTCAGCTTTAAAAATAGCATCAAGATTTATCAGTTCTCTCATTCTCAAGAATTTTGAAAAAGTTCTCGCGATTTTTTATTATTCACGGAGTAATACACGAATTGATATGAATTATCAATAAATTGTTATTTTAGATCGAACTACAATTCTTCAATTAAATGAAAAATGATTTTCTTTTTTAAATATCGATTCAGTAATACTTTACGACTGAATGCTTTGACGCAAATAGTACAGAAATGATGACTTCTCGCTGTATTGCCAATGCGGACTATCTTAACAACGAGTCGGTGCATTTGGATCTCATGAATATCGACTGCCTATGCTGCAGTGCACTCGAGTGAACAAACGAATCGGAAAGTCTTTGTTGCCAAAATGGAAGAAAAAAAAAAACATCGTGGGCCGATATTCACGATTTTACGGAAGGCTCTGATGCAGCGAGTTGTGGCCAGAATTCTTACGTGCTCTAGTCCTTGGAAACGACTAGAGCACGTAGTCCGATATCGTTTCTGAAAAGATTTTTTCGTAATATGCCGTCAGCGAAATTTTCGATAAAAATTCTATTCATTGCAGTTACAAATCCATAAATCATAGATTACTTCAATCGATATAATTAACTCCGATTAAATTGTTTGGGAAAATCTATTTCTTAGGGAATTAACTCTGATGATGATTTTTATGATTCCTGATGGATAACTTATAAGCCAAGTCATCGATGCTGGAGGATATTCGATTCACTGGATATTAAAAACTGGTTTCTAGATAACTGTTTTGAATTCAATGGATATTAAAAACTGGCATTGGATAATCAAAATATCACGATGGTAAAACATTTTAAAAGTTAAATAAAATAACTAACTTCTGCTATATCAGTTTTCTCGAGTTCGATGTTGGTTCGACCAAAAAAAAATTAAATGCCCATAAGAAAAATGGGTTGGCAAATTACTGAGGTTATGTGTATGTATCTTTTAAAGCCACAAGACTTTGAAACGAGTGGAACTTGTCGCTGGTAGGATAAAACAGAGTTGTCCAAAAGTGTCTTTATCATAATTTGCTCGCAGCTGGTCTACCAGCAGTCTACAAAGTGACGAAACTTTAAGGAAACTCTAACGAAACTTTCCCAATGTCAAGAAACCCATTGAATCATTGGCTTCCCAAAATAAACTGTCGAATCCTCTCAGACTTATCTCTTCTTTTTTCTTTCACGAAACTCGTGATTTTTCACTTCGCCTGAAAACACATAAAAGTCTGTTTAAAAAAAAAAAACATTCAACTTACACCTTCAGCAAGTCCTTGAACATTGATGAGTGTAACGTACGAATTGCGTTTTCCGAAATTGACTCGCGTGGTTTCGTCGACAATGTGTACGATCGACCAGCTGTACGATCCGACCTTGAATACACTTTGCATCCACACGTTTCGTGTATCAGTCTTTTCCTCAAAGTATACCCTAGTCTTCGTGTGTATTCTTAGGATACAAGGTCCGTTGTAATAGCATTCGGGAATGCATGAATACCAATTGGACGTTGCGTGACTGAGGGGAGTAGATTGACTAGGCAATAACATGCGGTGTTTCATCTATCCCCTATTCATTGTTGTGTTCAAGGAAATTTCGATCAACTCTCGAGGTTCCCTTGAAAATTTATGGGCCCTTATCATTTACAGATTTCCAAGAATATCCAAGAATCTTGGGAAAAGGGAAACTGAGGAAATCAACGTAGAAATGATTGGATCAATAGCTTGAGGATGATTACCAAATTCGTTGCACAGAAATTCAATTTTTTCTCAATCGTGACTTTATTTATGATTTGAAAAAAATTTTTATATATATAATAATTATAAAAAAGATATATAATTATTATTATTAAATTATATATATATATATATATTATATATTCTAGTTAATTGTTTGTTTATTTTTATATTAATTTCTTTATTTTTATTAATTTATTTTTTTCACATCAAATATTTATAAAAATTGCTCCACCGAAAATGTTTTTCTCCCCAAGGCAGTGTAATGAAAAAGTAAAAAAAAAAAAAAACGTTCATTATTAAGGGATTGACGAACGCGCTGAAAATTTTCGATGCAGCACTTCGTTACGTCGGTAATGACAATTTTGGCGTTTTCGCTGCGAGTAACTGTTTCGACTTTTCGGGCGAAGAATCGTGGCAGGACAATTGCCAGGCGTCGAGCAGGACGCGTGTGTGTTTATGTACGCGTGGATTCGTTACGGGCGCAGCGTGGAGAAAAGACGCGCGTAGTTTCGTCCCAACGAAAACACACACGTATACTATATACATATAAGTAGTATATGCTTTCCGGGAAAACTATACGAGATGTCAATATGAATCCAACGCCATTATTGACGTTAGGCAAAAACATTTACCAAGCGCACCCATTGAATCTGGATAGTATATAAGCTAACCCTACGACCTTTTGAAATTTCGTAATTTTTGAGATTCCGGAAAAGTGGCTGGGGTAGTCGAACATTTTTAGTCTGTTTTAAATGTATTAAAAGGGTTTATTTAATCGAAAATGTTCAGCTAATTACGAATATCAACGAATTTTCGTCGAAAGCAGTGCACACAGAAAAAAAAATCGTGATTTTAGATGTTTTTTACAATTTTTTAATGGAAATTTTGGGTTTTCGGGAAAATAAATGGCATATTCGTGTTTAGGGGATAAAGTTACATCGAAATAGGCCAATAAAAAAAATATTAAAAATTCAAAATTTTATTGCATTTTTGGGGGAAGAAAGTTTTTTCACTAAATCATGGATAACTTCTTTTCCTTTGGCATTTGGCACTCCACTTTGCGCTCAATCTTTTCGTTATGATTTTCCCTTCAAAATGCTTTTTTAATCATTAATGTCCGATGATTTTTCGATTTTTGGCAGAATTTCAAAGTC
>JAPYZI010003058.1:0-23199 GCA_030523105.1 Ophioninae sp. A BG-2022a | reverse complement strand
CTAAGTGAGTTGGATGGTTCCGCCATGTTGAAATTTCGTGGAAATATCAAAAGATAATCGTAGTTCGATGAAGCAGCTCTAAAGCTTTTAGAGCTAACGATTCGCTGAGCGAACGCACTCGTCACCGAGCTTCGTATTGACTCTAATACAAATTACTGACGATCCACTAGCCTCGGGTATTTTCGATTGGAGTGAAAAACAATTTGGTATGACGGATTTTTTGTTTCGATATCAGATGTATATTCATCGTGTGGACAGGGACTCTTCGATTTATATCGAAATGCAAAACGTTCTGTGAAGTGCGTGCACTCATTTTGAAAAAAAAATTAAAAGAATAAATAAATAAACAAAAACTCGTAACAATGAAAGAATAGCAATAGCAATACGTAATTGTGCGAATGAAAATCGATATAAACAATAAAGTAACGAAAATAATTAAAAATTGATTATTAATTATAATAATTATTTGTTAAAGAATAAATAAAGAGTTATTTATTATTTATAAATTAATAATTTAATTGTCAATTATTAATTGAATAAAGTAATAATAATTCTAAATTAATAAAAGAATTATTAGAAAATAATGTTTTTTTAAATAACAAAATAACAAATAGGAATAACAAAATAGGATTTCGACGGGAGAGAGAAACGTGTATTTATCTCGTCAGAGCAAATTTCCTTTGTATTCGTATCAATGCACTATTACGTGGCTTTGAATTTTAGTGTGTGTCGTTTTGTTTCGGGCTCCAGCAACATGATTTTTTGGGGGCGTTGAATATGTCCAATTATAACCCAAACAAATCCAAACGAACCCAAACACCATAATTTTTTTTTTTTGAGCATTGAATATGTCCAATTTACAATCCAAACAAATCCAAACACAATGTTTTTTTTTGGAGCATTGAATATGTCCAATTACAATCGAAACAAACCCAAACCATTTGTCCCGGAAAGTACGGTTGAAAAGGTGCCAAGTTATGAAAAGAAAAATTCGCGAAAATGCGATCGTCTATATTTGATATTCCGCCAAAAATTGAAAAATCATCCAAACTTTTCGAATAAAAGTGTACTTTGAGAAGAAAAGGGTAACGAAGAGATTGATCACAGACCGGTGTACGAAAATCAAATGGAAATCAAGTTATCGACGATTTAGCGAAGTAACTATTTTTTGTTGTTGGGCAAAGTGCCAGAAATATATGGATTTTGAATAAATTTTATCCATACCAATATCGATTAAGAGTTTTTGGATACGAATTGACGCAACGTTTTTTTTTCGCAAAAACCTTCGATGTTGATTGAAAAAAATTCTCGTGCGCTATTTTTTTTTTTCCTTAAATAAATAATTTTCCAATCAATCGAGCATTTCCGAGACACGCACGTCCAGGATAAATGTTTATTTCCGGAATGAAAGGTAAAACGGACGAGTACGAGAGGAACGGTTTACTTTCAAAGCACGCTTCGAAGAATTCTGTGGGAACTGGATCAGCAGGCGCCACGCATTCATCCCTCTCATCCCCCCCCGTCCCTCCGCCGCCCATTTCTCTCTCTCGGTCTCTCTCGCCATCTCTTGGCTCGAGAGGATGTCCGGAACCGAACATTTTGAAAGGAAGATGCGGCCAAAGCCGCGTAGCAAACTGGAGTTCAGTCAAGGGTCGTTGCACACGGTTCAATTACCGTTGAGGTATGCGTGTATCTATATAAGGGTTATGAAGGGTGAGAAAGACGGAGAGGGATAGAGGAACCCGGATAACCGCCAGAAGCCCTCCGGCCTCGTAGGTGGGAAGGGTCTAACGAGAGCCTCTTGCATACCGCGAGTACGTACCGTCAATTTGTACGTATACATTACCGCAGGGACCACGAGCCGAGCTTCGACCGATATACGACTAAATACACACGAAAGCACTGTGGAATTAATTGCGGTCTAGTTTTTACAAGGAATGATTTTTTTTGTATCCCCCTGTACATATCATAACGGAAAGATGATTTTTTTTGCATCGCCCTGTACATATCACAAGGGAAAGATTATTTTTTTTGCATCGTCCTATACATGTCACAAGGGAAAAATGATTTTTTTTGTATCGCCCTGTACATATCACAATGGAAAGATTATTTTTTTTGTATCGCCCTGTAGCATAACCGATCGAAATTTGTTTTTGTATCGCCCTGTACAAATCGCGAAGAATCGACACGTTTTCCGTCACCCAGCTTTTACCCGTACGTTTAAAAAATCCATCATTTTTGCATCGCTCTGTACATATACAGGGCGATACAAAAAAAACATGTCGTTTCTTTTTCTAAGCTTTCGTAGCAGCAAAAAATGGACCGTCGCGCATTTTCCAGCGAGTTCACGAGTATTTCGTAATTGAATTCGAGAGTATGCTCCGAGTGGAGAATCGAGGATGGAAGGAAGCTGGAAAAAAGCCTGGCAAAGAGGAAAAGAGAGATAGAAAAAGAAAAAAAGGCGTACAAACGAAAGACAAGCGAAAGGGGAAGAAGGCGCCAGCTTTGATGAAACAGCTAAACCACTCCGATATATTTATATATTTACTCGCCCGTGAAAATAATTTGCGCGGGAAAAAAAAAAGTAAATTGTCACGGAAAAAGATGCTCGCAAAGTGCACGAACAGAAAATAGATGGTGGGGTTGCATCAAGGGAGGGGAGGGGGAGATAGAAAGCTCGAGAAGTGCCAGTGGCGGCGGCAGTAATTGACGCTCGCGGCCATTCGATTATGTACGGGAAAACGAAGAGGGCGAGAGAGGGGGGAGAGTGTGAGAGAGAGAGAGAGAGAGAGAGAGAGAGAGATGTGTTTGCTTCGCTTCGGTTTACTGGATGGTTTACCCGCGAGAGAACGCGTCACCTGCTGGCTGCACCAGATAACGATTTGTGTACTGCCAGTCAACGCTAACACCCCCTCCCCCCTCCCACTTGGCCACCTCCCATTTCGAAACCATTAAATTTATCTAAAGTTGGCTACCGGGACTTACGGCTGTTTCGAGGCCTTTTTTTTGAATCGTTCCGGTTACTTTTGAAACCACACGAGCGAGATTCAAAAGTAACCGGCTCGTTTTAAAAATTACAATTTTACTTATAAGATATTTGGAATAATTAATTGTCGTTATTTATCCGGTTGTTTCGAGGCTTCGTTTATTTTGAAATTGTTTCGATTACTTTTGAAACCACACGAGCGAGATTCAAAAGTAACTGACTCGTTTTTAAAATTACAATTTTACTTATAAGATATTTGGAATAATTAATTGTTATCATGTTTTTACCATTAATATCATCATTCATTATTTCATTATGATTTCATATTGATCAAATTTTGAAAAACTCATTTTTATTACAAAAATCATTATTATAAATTATAAAAATTATTATTATTATACTACGACGTTTTTACTTTTACTTAATGTTGAACAACCGAGTGTCCAACTATTGGAAAAACAATTTCCCTTTTAATCCAAAAGACTGGTCATTTTTGACCTGATTCCAGTTCCATGTCCTCAAAGTCATCCTCTTGGTATAGTATATATACATATATTTTTTTTTCCAAGAAAGGAAAACGTGGAAGGGGCGTAACAAAAATTGGAAAAAGAGTTTTCAGTAAGAAAAAAGCATCATGGCGTCCGAAGTTCGAACAATGTGAAACCCAACCTTCCGAAGCGTTTCTCAATGGGGCGAAAGAGGCGCGGAGGGGGGGGGGGGGGCAGTTTTATCGAAAGCCCGACAACGAGGCGGCAAACGATCGAGTGAAAGAGTACGAGGATGAAAGGGATGAGAGAAAGACAGCGAGAAGCAAGATCGACAAGACGAGAAAATCGGGCAATGTCAAAGATCGTTGTTCTCTAATGAGTATTCTCGTTAGCGTCCGGTATCCGTTAAAGGGGATCATCCGCTTTACGTTTCTCTCGTGCGCGATCGTTTAATTCATCATTTCTCGTAGCGTAAATGCTGACGTGACGGAAAAAAAGAAATTGGTGAAAAGAGGGGCGTGGGGGGGGGGGGGGAAGCAAAAAACGAAAGAATAGGAAATCAAAAAGATATAATAGAACGAGATAAAGGAAAAAAAATTAATAACGAAATTAATCGGGAATTAAAAAAAAATACAGACTTTGTGTGGAATTCGGAAATAAATACTTTTTTTTCGGATATAGTGAAACCGGAAGTTTAGTATTATTTACGTATTATCATTTTTTTTGTTTCGTGAGCTTTTTTTCTTTATTATTTTCGATTATTTGAAATAATCTTGATTATTATTACAAACGATAAATTTTATTATGGATATTCAATTTTGATGCTTATTTCTGTTATTAGTTATGGTTATGATATTATAATATTATAATAATGACGAATATCATAAATGAAAAAAAAAAAACATTGGTGCTCTAAAAGAAAGGATAAACATAGAGAACAATAAAAATAATAATAATGAATAATGATAGTATAATTGCGAGGCAAACATAAAAAATAATAACAATTAAAATAAATGAATAAGAACAAGTCAAATAAATAAACAATAACGTTTAAAGAATGAATAATAATAATTGAAAATTGTATATATATATTATAAACAAATTTTAATTGTTATAATTGATTTTCTTTGATTATTATTATTTTATAATAATGAAAGAAAATAAATATTATTATTTAAAAATAATAATAATGAATAATCATAATACAATTGTGACGCAAGTTAAAAAAAATAATAACAATTAAAATAAAGGAATAATAAAAAATCAAATATATAAACAATAAAAATTAAAGAATAAATAATAATAATTAAAAATTGTACAAATATATTATATACAAATTTTTATTGTTATTGTTTATCTTCAACTTACGATTATTATAATTATTCATTACTATTTTTATTACTCTTTATATTTACCCTTTTTTTTTATTGTCAATGTTTTTCAAATTTATGAATTTCGTAATTATCATAAAATAAAATACGTTGCAGAGTGTTCAGTGGATTTCGCAAAATGAGGATACTGCGCGAAGTGGAAAAAGAAGCACCCTCTTCGCCCTTATTTACGTCATCTCTCACGTTCTTGCCTCCTCACTCCCTTATCCCCAGTGATCCTCTCTCTCTCTCTCCCTCTCGCTCTCTCTCTCCCTCATAAATTAATTATTGGTGCCATTAAAGCGCTTCTGCAAAGGCGCAATTACATCGAGACACTTTCGCCCTTTCTACGAGAGTAGGTCGTTCGAGAAAGGACGAGAGGAAGGAGGGAGGGGAGCCTGCGGCGTGGCGAATGGGAACGAGGTGGATGTCTGATTTTGAAATACTTGGAACATACCTGCCATTACTTATTTTCGCGTCTGCGATAACGCGGACCATGAATTTTTTTTCTCACCCTCCACATTTTTTTTTCATACCCTCCGGGGGTGTAAACACTCTCGTGGAAAAGCTCGCGTCGTGTCCTCTTTTATTCTTCCTTTGATACGCGTTTTCATTTTTTTTTTTCACCTTTTGTTCTTTCAATTTTATCTTTATCGAAAAAAAAAAACAGTTTTTTTTTCTTTTTTTTTCGCGCCTTCCGCCGGAGGGGATGAAACGTTTTTTTTTTCTCTTTTTATTCTTTTGTCAAATAAGAAAAATGTAAAATGAAATAATAAATGAATGATTAAAAGATATAAAAATAAATAAAATTAAAAGTACAAATATAAATGATAAATAAATTTTGAAAAAAAAAATATATAAAAATAAACGATAAATAAATATTTAAAAAATACGAGTATAAATAATAAATAAATATTTTAAAAAATATAAAAATCAATAATAAATAAATATTTTTAAAAAATATAAAAATAATAAATAAATATTTTTAAAATATATTTATTATTTTTTTTCTATATATTTTATTTGACCAAAAGTTTTTACTGGAGATTTCACCCCTCGGGATCAAGAATGTAAGAAACGCAAGGTATTGACGTTTTATTGGTGTACTCACGTCGACGTAATGCGCTCGAATGTACGTGGGACACGCGCGATCTACGGAGCCGCTATCGCGTTACTGGAAACGTCAATCGACTGTCAAATATTGCAATAAACGAGACTGGGGGATTCGCCGAGAACTAACGCCGTTTGTCCCTTTCGCTCCCTTGCGATCGTCCTATAATTTTCAGTCGATATTCCGCGTTCGTCGATCCAGACGATCCTCGACTACTTTTTAATTTTTCATTATTTTTTTTTCCTTTCGACTAGATTTATTTTTCATCCGTTTGGGTTTCAAAAACATAGCGAAAAGAACTTTTCGTTATCACCAAGTAACAATTAAAATATCATTTACAATTAATAATAACAATCAAATAAAATCAGTAAAAAACAAACCCAAACAATAAAAACGAAAAAAATGTAAACAATTTCCATAAACAAAAAGCAAAAAAAAAAATAACAATAACAATCACCTCAAATCACAAAAAAAATAATCAAGTTATCAGCAACTAACAACCGCCAAATAATTATTTTCAAATATACCTCATTTCTCGCTTTTTCGTATTAGAACTATACAGAGGTAAAAAAGAAATACGTAGAAATCGATAGTGTGTATGCATGATCGAGCAGCGCTTGAAAATTTCGTTCGAGCGAACCCTCATCAATTGGATCAATCATGGTTGAAGCGCGAGCTCGCCCCTTTGACGACATATCGACCTCGAACACCTTTCGGCATTTCTCCCCCCCCCCCCCTTCGTCCCTCCTCAACCAACCGCCCGTCTTTTTGCCCCTGAGGCTGGAACGTCAATCGTATTTGCTACAAATCGGGTTGTCACACGAGAAAAAAGAAAAAAGAAAGAAGAAAAAAAAAAGCGATTCCGGGAAGGGAATATACCGTGACGAGAATATAGGGGATCTCGCCAACGGTGAGCGACCATTTTGTTGGTCCGAGGCGCATCGAGATGGCTGACCCGTTCCTCCCGTGACTACTGGTAGCCGCCGACGGCTACCTCCGGTATGGCGAGTAAGAGCCTCAAATTCAAGCGGTCCCCACCACGCTCGAGTTGATAGAACCGCGTACGTGGTCAGCCGATGCCTAGCCTCAAGCGTTCCGAGTGGTCGGAGCCTGTATGTCGTTCGAGACAATACACGTCGCGAAAAGACGAAGGGTTCAACGTCATCCTTGCAATTTCCTCGTTTATGACGCGTGTTTCGACGTGTTTAAAGTGATACGTGATAAACAAAAAAAAGGGTTCAAAAAAAAAGGGTTTAAAAAAAAAAAGGTACAAATTTGTAAGGTTATCGAATTTTTGAATACGTTCGGAGAACATTTCTTTCGGAGTGTTTCGAATATCAAAACCAAACGAGAATTCTACGTTTTAAAAAAAAAAACGTATTTATACGAAAGTTTATTATCTTTTTTTTTTTGTCACGATTGAAAGCATTGATTTGTTGAATTGGAGGTTCGATTTCGTTCGATCGAAATTTATGATCTTTAAGTCCGTTTTGCAGTCGGAAGGGTAAGAGTAGCTCGAGTCCGCGCGCTGTCAGACCCTCATAAGTGGTTTAAGCCTGCGTGTTGGGAGACCTACATGAGTAGCTCGAGGCTGCGCTTGGTCAGACACATGTAAGGAGTTCAAGTCTACGTACTGTCAAACCTGGTAGCATGACACATCCGCGACGAAATATCAGTGACGAAACGTCAAAAGACGAAGCATCATTGTTTGGGTTTGTTTGGGTTTGTTTGCGTGGAGGAGGTCAAGTCTACGTGCTGTCAAACCTGATAGCATGACACATCCGCGACGAAATATCAGTGACGAAACGTCAAAAGACGAAAAATCATTGTTTGGGTTTGTTTGGGTTTGTTTGCGTGGAGGAGGTCAAGTCTACGTGCTGTCAGAGCTGGCAGCGTGACGTAGTATCATACGGCAAAATATCACACGACAAAATATCACACGATAAAGCATCATTGTTTGGGTTTGTTTGGGTTTGTTTACCTGGAGGAGGTCAAATCTACGTGCTGTCAGACCTGGCAGCGTGACATAAATACGACACTGCAAAATATCACACGATAAAACATCATTGTTTGGGTTTATTTAGGTTTTTTTTTGGCTTGTTTGGGTTTATTTGGGTTTTTTTTGTGTTTGTTCGGGTTTATTTGGGTTTTTTTGTATTTGTTTGGGTTTGTTTGTTTCTGGGCTTTTTGGGGATATTTTTTCGTCGTGATGTTTCCTCGTATGATATTTTATCGTCGTGACGTTTTGTCGTATGATCAAGAGACATGGAATCATCAAGGACATACAAGGAGTGTTCAAGCCTACGTGCAGTCCGTTCATTCACAAGTAGTTCAAGACTGCGTGATGTCAGACGCAGACAAGTAGTTCAAGTCCGCGTCTTGCCAGACCCAAAATCAGTAAGTAGATCAAGCCTGCAATTTGTCAGACCCAAGTAAGGAGTCCGCTTATTATAAGAAAAATCTGAAGTAGTAAAAGCGAGTACACGGTCAGACAAAGCCAGAAAAAAAAAAGAATGTGATCGAATAAATTTAAATTCACGTATTTTCTCCGTTCTTCATCGTTCTAGCCCTTCAACCCTTCTCTTTATATTTTTACTTTTTGCCCGGAAGTTGATCGGAGAATAGCGAAGAGAGAGAGAAAGAGCGATAGAGAAATAAAGAGAAAGATTCGAATCCTCGTTGATTCGAAGATCCGACGAGGCGAACTCTTTCGGATTACAAGATAGGATTTGCACCCCATTGCATCTTCGAGTACAAAAAACTTGTGTCGTCCAAGTCCACGCGTCGATCCGTCACTTTACTGGGGATTTTCACTCACCGTAAAAAACTTACATGCATCGGTGATTTTCGGGATTTCTACTCGCGGTTTCGAACCTTTGAAATCCTGAAGCATCAGGAAAGACGTGCACCTATTTTTCTATCTTTTTTTTTTTATTCGTTTCCTTGTTCTATCGCAACGCGATTGGGAAAAGGGAATTTACGAGACGAAATTACAGGCAAATTCTTGGGGGGGGGGGGGGGGAAATGTCCCCAATTCTTTCGGGCTTTTAATAACGGGTTTAAGGGGTATAGAAAATACGAGAAAATTCGTGGCCCTTTATGAAACCCTATAATATCGGAGGGGTTAAGGTCGAAAGGCGAGAAGGGTAATTGATCGAGAAATAAAAGGGTAAGAGAGCTTCGGTTCTCGGTTCAATCATCAGTGGTGCACTTTTCCAACCCTTATAGTCCGTTAGAGTTAACAGTGCCCGGTTCATTGGCCGGTGATTGTTCTTCGACTTTTATTCGAATTTTTTTTCGAAGAAAAAAAGTGTGCGCGGCGATTGAGGGGGGGGGAGGGGGGGGGGAGAGAGTTGCAAAGTTAACGAGCATTGGAAAGGGATGTGAAAACCGATATTTCTAACTCTCAAATCTACCAGCCGAACGGTAAAAAAAAATCATGAAAAAAAAAAAAAAAGAAACGAAACGACCGCGAAGCTCTCGGAGAATAATTGGATTGACAGTGGAAAGATGAGATTAAACATTATCGGGTAAACTCACCGGAGAACCCGGCGTATCCGCAAATATTTAACGAGGAAGCAAAAAAAAAAAAAAAAAAACGGCTTGTGGAAAAAATCTATAAGGAAGTGAAAATTAAAAGAACAAGCGAAGAACGTTATCAATGACGATTCTTTTTTCCATCACCTTTCAGATTTTTCGTTTTTATGGGTAATCGTAAAGAAAAATTGGAACATCGAATTTGCATTGAAAATACAGTTTTTAATAATTTTTCTAAGGACGAAAATATTGCAAATATTGCAAGGGAAATATTGCAAGAAAATATTCTAAGGAAGAAAATATACGTATCGTCGGATTTTCGTTTTCATGATTAATTAATTGTAAAAAAAAAAAAAAAATGAGAATTTTGAATTTGAATTTGCAAACGATTTTAAATAATTTTTCCAAGGACGAAATGCTTGCACGAAAATACGTATCGTCGAATTTCCGATTTCATGATTAATTAATCGTAACAAAAAAAAAAAATAAAAATTTTGAATTTCCATAAAATATACGATATTATATAATTTTTGCAAGAACGAAAAAATAGCACGAAAATACGTATCGTCGGATTCGAGCGAATTTCCTTTCGGGATTTAATTACGGAATATAAATCGTATCAGTGATTGTTATCATAATCACAGTTCTCATTATCGTTATCACCGTCTACGTAATCATCATTACGAATGTTTTCTCGTGCTGTTTCGCTCGCAAAACAATTTTCACTTAAATTCGATTGTTTCTTTTGTTTTTCAAGACTCACCATGCTTGTAGGAATTGTAATGAGGATGATGAGGCTGTTGCCCACCGCCGATCTCGTTATCCTCCTCGCCCACGTGCATCTTCATGCGAGCCTCGCTAGACCACGTTCGACGGAAGCTCCGAATTTCCGTCCGTTCTCACGTTTCGGCCCTGCGCCCTCGAACCCTCCGCGACTTCTCTTTATCGCGTAATCAACACTTTGGACAGCAAAAAAAAAAAAAGAAATGGTAAAAAATCGATATATCACTGAAAGGATCTTTCACTGCGGGCGCGATCACCCTCGAGGAAAATACGAGTATCGAGCTACTAGATCGCGAGTGGAAAAAAAATTTGAATAAAAAAAAAAGGAAAAAAAATAACGAGCCAAGGAAAAATTGACTTTCCAATAGTGAAGTTTATTAATCAATGTAAGCAGTATGAACGTGTATATGTCAACTTTTCATAAATAATTGAATGAATAAATATATACTGCATAAATTTATACACATCCAATACATATCCATTAAATAATTTAAATAATAAATAGACGAACTCGTCGATACGAAATTCTATGAAAAATGATTTATATTATAATGAATTTAATAACTCAACATTTGTAATTGAAAAGCTAGCTGAACACTGTTCATCAAATTGTTATATAGATATTCAGTAGTAAAAAAACAAATCCAAATTTTGCTAAATCACTCAAACAATCAATATATATATATATACACACACACAAAGAGCGAAAAACATATTTCTTTCATTTCACTTCTTTCTGGATCCTACTAACAAAAAATTCAATTCGCGTTACATTCGTATGACTATTTCAAAATCCTTACGTCACTAATCCCCATATATAAATATACATGAATATATAAAAAAAAATATATATATATAAATATAAACCAACACACAAATCTCAAAATATTGATTATTTCGTCGTACAAAACGTTGCGTATAAAAAGTATATAAAAATTGTGCATTCGTATACAATATGAATCTCGATAACAAAAGACTTCGAATACCAAACGAATCACTGCGATATTTTGACCATTGTTCAAACGCGAATATTCGATTTTTCGTGGTTGTACGTACATCCAAGTAAATATATATATATATATGAATATGTTTGTGTGTGTAAATATATATATACATATTCACATTTATGTATCTCTATATATGTATATTTATATGTATATTTATTTATATGTAAATATATATATATATAATTACGTATGTATATGTATATACAAATAGAAAAAAAGTAAACAAAGAAACAAGGACGGGCTAACCAAAAATTCTAGTCCGGCGAAATCGTGATAGTTTCCTGGTTCGTACACTGTCAACGTAATTATTTATCACTCGTAGGTACGATTGGTCGTGTAAAAATGTTATCGTCGCACGATTTTACGATCTTTTACGAAACTTTCAAGCGGTTTTTTTCCTTTTTCAAAATTTTTTTTCGTTTTTCCTGCTTTTTTTTCCTGTTTTTTTTTGTTTTGTTTTTTTTTTTTTAATTTGATATTCGAACTGAACAGCAGGAGCGATAATTGTAGGATCGCGTCGCGAGCGGTTTCGGAATTGGGTGGTGGTGGTAAAGCTCACGGGACAGCGACGGAAAAACGGCGCTCCACCACCGAGGACAGCCTGCCTCGAGAAGGCTGTGCGGTCCACGGATAGGATGAAAAAAAAAAAGCTCGCGGTTGAGGTACGCGGTTCTCGAGAATACGCGGGACAACCAGTTGCGCCGATAGTACGAATGAGACTGAAGCTCTCTATCGAGAGCCCGGCGCGCAGCGGCGAGGAACGACGAGCGGCGCCACCGTCGCGAACCCGATGTTACCCGCTCGTCGCGTTCTTCGCTCTCTCGGTCCACCGCCACTAAGCTCGGCTATGGCCATTCGCCCCTCCAGCCCGGAGAGCTTACACTCGAACCCCGGCCATATGCACTCACACGTACTTTCGCTTCACTTCGAATATTTATTATTCCTCTGAATAATCATATTTCATGCACATGGAATATCGTTCAAAATTGAAAAGAACAACTTTCCTTTTTTTTTTCTTCTTATTTTATTTTGGGCGTTTGGGTTTGTTTGGGTTCGGGGAATTTCTATTGAAAATTTAATTGTACTTCTAAATAATGATATTTCATGTATATGGAATATCGTTCGAAATTGAAAAGAACAACTTTCCTTTTTTTTCTTCTTATTTTATTTTGGGTGTTTGGGTTTGTTTGGGTTCGGGGAATTTCTATTGGAAATTTAATTGTACTTCTAAATAATGATATTTCATGTATATGGAATATCGTTAAAAATTTACAAGAACAACTTTCCTTTTTTCTTCTTATTTTATTTTGGGTGTTTGGGTTTGTTTGGGTTCGGGGAATTTCTATTCGAAATTTAATTGTACTTCTAAATAATCATATTTCATGCACATGGAATATCGTTCAAAATTGAAAAGAACAACTTTCCTTTTTTTTTCTTCTTATTTTATTTTGGGTGTTTGGGTTTGTTTGGGTTCGGGGAATTTCTATTGGAAATTGATTGTACTTCTAAATAATGATATTTCATGTATATGGAATATCGTTAAAAATGTACAAGAACAACTTTCCCTTTTTTTCTTCTTATTTTATTTTGGGTGTTTGGGTTTGTTTGGGTTCGGTTGCGGGTTACTCCACTTGAGAATGTATTATACTTTTGAATAATAATATTCCATGCATATGGAATATCTTCACAAGTTAAAAAGAAAACAATTGTATTTTATATTACTTTACGCCGGTGGTTGGGTTGGCTTCCGGGTAACTTCACGTGGAAGCTTATTATGCTTTCCTACAATGATATTTCATGCATACAAATGTCTTCAAGAATGAAGTTAAAACAATTTTTATTTATTTCATCTAATGCCTTTGTTTGGGTTCGTTTGGGCTCGGTTCCGAGTAACGTCGAGTAGAAGTGAATTATATTTTAATATAATAATATTTCGTGCATATAGTATATATTCAAAAATGAAAAATAAAACAACTTTTATTTATTTTATTTCAAGCTTACATTAGAATTTGTTTGGGTTCGTCTCCGTATAATTTCAAGCTCAAGTTTATTGTACTTCTCAGTAATGATTTTCAAAGCACATGAACAATATTGAAATTTTAGTTTCTGCCTCAGAAAATTATATATATTTTTTTAATTTTTGAAAGAAATATTTTATGCTTTTCTTTATTTTGTTATTTTTTTAATTGTACTTTTGAATAATGATTTCGAACGCACATGAACAATATTCAAATTTTAGTTTCTGCCTTAGAAAATTAAATTTTTTTTATTTTTGAAAGAAATAATTAATCCTATTCTTTATTTTATTATTTTTTTAATTGTACTTTTCAACTTTATGTCATTGTACTTTTGAATAATGATTTAACACATGGGCAATTTTCAAATTTTAGTTTCTGCCTTAGAAAAATACATGTTTTTTACTTTTAAAAGAAGTATTATATATTTTTCTTTATTTCATTATTTTCTTTGTTTCAGAAAATTAATCGAAATATTTTTCGTGATGTTTTGATTCAACAACGTTGTTTTTTTTTTAATTTAATTTTTAATTCTAAAATGAAATGCACGCGAAATATCACGATTTTTATGATATTTTTGAAGTACTCGTGGGTCTCGATATATTTATGTATAAAGTAGAAATGTTTCACGATGTTTGCTCGAAATATGGGTAAATGTTATAAAAGTAGACGATACTAAAAAGTGAGGGTCGATAGACCACCGGAGACCAGAAATAATCGAGTATTTGTCTAGTGCGTGACATTACATAATACTTGGGATATATATATATATATATATATATACACGTATAGGTGCATGCCGGAGTCGTTTAATATCCTCGCATTTCACTCGACAGTGAGAGAGAACTCGGAACTCACGAATTATAGTTTTCTCCGCGAAATTTTTGGCACATCGATATATTTATACGTACAGGGTGTGCTGATTCGAACGAACCATCATCATGATTTCTCGGGTAACACAAGCTTGAAAAAGAGTCGGATACTTGGTCTCGGCGATCGAATTATTTTTATAATTTTTTTTTGTACAAAGTGTTCTCAACTTTTTCCAAATAATTGGGAACGTCTGTTAGAATGGCTGTGGTCACGTGAGAGAAACTGTTAATGAGACACGTAGTTGAGAACGTAACGTTATTCGTATTTGAAAAATTAACAAATCTGAAAATCCTCTTTATTTTCGAAAAAAAAAAGTTGCTTTCAGAGAGAATGCAAATTTTTATTTGTTTTTGCGTGAAAACGTTGATTTTTGTTTATTTTTACGAGAAAATATTGATTTTTATTTGAAAAAGCTGTTTTTTATTCGTTGTTTCGAGAAAAAACACGTTTTTTGTGAAAAAGCAGATTTTCCTGTTTTTCGAAAAAAAATGCACATCGGAGTAAACCGAGATTGATTAGTTTTATCATACCTTGATTATGAGAAAGTGAAGTGAAAATGAAATATTGCAATAATTATATTATAATTATCGCAATGACGTAATTTAATATAAATAATAATAGATGTTATAATAATGATAATTATAATAATAACGTAATTATAATGAATTATGGTAAACAATAAGAGATATAATAATAATAATAATTATTATTATTATTATTTATATTAAATTATGATGATAGTAATAATAATAATAATAATAATAATAATAATAATAATAATTATTATTATTATTATTATTATTACTATCATCAAGAATAGTTCTGATTATCATAGTTGATAATATCGATAATAAAAAACAACAGAGGTAAGTAAACGTTTGCAGTGATGATTATGAAACGCGTTGGACGACGATGATTCCGATAGGTGTAACAGTTCACAAGAAAATGCAGTAAGTACATAGAATGGGGTGTTGACAGAGCTCAGTTGTACGAAAAGGATAGAGAGAGAAAGAGAGAGAGAGAGAGAGAGACGATCGATCGTAGCTCGATTCTCGTGTAAAATGTCGTAATAAATCCCTCGCGAAGAAAATAAAATACGTCTTACACGCGACGTGATTTTGTTTTTCTAAATTCGTAAAAAAATTCTATAAAAAATGTAGGAAATATTTCTCTTACAAAATTCCATCAACGATGTCCATGATCAGGAACGAAAAAGTATTCTGTGCACAGTTTTCTATTGAATTTGCATTCCCACAAATATTTGTAATAAAAATGACAAAAAATTGTAATTTGATACACAATTATTTGTAATAAAATTTACCATAATTACGATTAGATACGCAATTAGTAGTAATAAAAAATTATTTGTAATAAAAATCACAAATAATTGTATCTTTATACACAATTATTTTAATTAAAAATAACAATTGTTTGTAATTTCTATTAAAAATGGAAAAATAAAAATGTATATTCGAAACGAGCTCCAATACTAAATAATACGTCGATATATTTGCCTACTCGGTTGAATATATGTTAAACAAAAAATAAAAACGGGTGGATTAAAAGTACAAGTTTGGAAAAATGAAATAAAGTGGCCGCGAAAGCCACTAAAATCGGGACACCCTGCATACGTAATATCTGGGTGAGTGACACAAGAGCGAGCCAGGCTTCTCAACGACTTTCATCTACGCCAGTCGTGAATCACTCGAAAATTTCTCTCGTTTTGACATGCTAATATGAAGAGACCACTGAATTTTCCAATGTGGCGAGTAATATATTTGAACACGTGGACGGGACGAAAACGAGGTTGATTGATCGGAGATTAATTCGTTGCCCGACATTTGTCCAAACTTAGACAAATTCATTGCCAGTAGAAACGGAAATTCAAATAGCTTATCCACAAAAGCAACCCATGAATTATTTTTTAAATTAATTTATGATTTTTCCTTGAGGTTTTTCGTAAACTTTTTTTTTATTTATGCGAAATTAATTTATCAAATATTCTCAAAAATTTATTGAACAATAAATTCAATGTTTATTAATCGTAAGTGTTTAAAAGAACCGAATTTAAAGGGTGAGAAAAAATAACAAAATTTAGTCGTTCAATTATCGTAAAATTTATTGTAGGCTGCTGCAAAAAACAAAAGTTTAAACTCAACTAAAACTCAACTTCATAATTCAATCGAAAATGTAGTGTTTTTAGGTTTTATTCAAATTTAACTCAAAATTAAAAAAAAAACACTTTTAAATAAACAGAAAAAAGAGACGAAAAAATTAGCTTAAAAGTATATCGCAAGATAATTAACAAAAAAATGTATATTTCAATTAAGATATTACTGCATGCATCGTCCGAAAAAAAATTAAAATTAAAGAATAATCTAATATTATATCCCGAGTCATGGAATTATCATTATTAGAAATTATTATTACGAATGATTATCAAGAATTATTATTCCTTAATTCTTCCTTGAATTTTCAACAATTTTTCCGATTTTTCAATGTCAATCCAGTAATATTTCAAAGATCAGTAACAAACCTAATAACACGAATTTTCTCCCACTATTTTTCTCTCCAATTATTATTTTCTCCCCGTGCCAAATTTCCGCAATAAAATAAAACAAAAATAATAAAAGCGCGACAAATGGCTCGAGAAAGTTTTTGCAGTTTTAAGTATTGCGAGATTCGTTATTGCGATTACAGAAAATAAAGGTAAGTAGAGAGCAAGAGGAAGAGCGTGGAAACAACCGGACAAAAAAAAAACGAGTACGCAATTAGCGAGCTCGAGAGACGGAGAAACAATTCACAATTATTATCATTAATACCATAAAGCCTTAGGAGCATGTGGACTGGGCGATAGTTGCACTCCCGAATGCAAATCTCGTTGCATCGAGAAGACAACAGTTAGTGCTTACTTTAAAGTCGTCACAAGCTCACTCCCCACTTCCCCCCCCCCCTCCCAGCCCCCGTCCTTTCTACTTTAAACCATTCCCCGTCTCACGAGAAGGGAGGGTGCGACGTCGGCCAAACTGGGACGCCAAAAGTTAAAGCTTACTCCGGACGTGTGTCTCTTTCCCTCAAGTTGTGCGCTGCACCCATCAAATATACACACATGTGCATACAAAGTCGTCTGCAACCGACGTTGTAACAGCGATGAGTATACAAGTACAGACGATGCGCCTACAGGGTGTCCCCTCTCGATCAAACCGTCATTTGTATGTAAATTTTATTTATGAACGATAGATACAACGTGTAGTAAAAAGATATCCATTACTTTCCGGAGTCGACCAAAATATTCAAGCAAAATTTAAAAATTGTCGTACCATCTATAGAACGATCGATAGTACGAGAAATTTTAAATGTTGGTTGAAAATCTCGATTGACTCCGGAAAATAATGGATTTCTTTTTACTAAGCCTGCTATCTAAAAAACGATAGTTAGTTGGCTTGGTAAAAAGAAATCCATTACTTTCCGAAGTCAACCAAGATTTTCGACCAAGATTCATAAATTGTCGTACTATCTGTAAAGTGATAAATATCAGGTGTAGTAAAAAGAAATCCATTATTTTCCGGAGTCAACCAAGATTTTCGACCAAGATTCATAAATTGTCGTACTATCTGTAAAGTGATAAATATCTGGTGTAGTAAAAAGAAATCCATTATTTTCCGGAGTCATTGAATAGAAGATTTAAAAAACAAGCAAATATTGCCGAAAAAATATTAACCCTCGCCGTTATTATTACCGGGTTCAATTGTTTATATAAAATTGCTATTATTATTATTACTTTATGATTTGACGATTAAACGAAAAAGGGTGCAAGTAAAAAGCGTATATCCGCAGGGGTCGAAGGCAACGGGGCGGAGTGTCGTAATCACGAGAAATGAAATATAAAATAGCGACAAGTCGTAATAAAACGTATGGCGTGTTGCAGAAAATGTTCCTCGTAGCCCAGGCTCGAGAGTTTAGCAGTCCACGTTTTACGGCGTACAGTACAGGAGGATAAAATATCCTGGTCAAAGTCTCTACACAGTCAACTTTTCTCTCTTTCTTCCTCCCTCTCTTCCACCCCCCATTCCCTCTCGCTCTTTTTCACACACACACACACACACATTCACGAATACATCACCGACGATAAAAGCCACAAAGAGTTCTGGCCCCGTCGTTTCTCGGTTATTAAATCCTCATGGCTGCGCGATGATGCCCTCGCGTATCTTCCGGCCCGCGGAATATTTCACCAACTTGCAGCAAGTTAACTGGGAATTAAGCTGTCCGTGTAATGAATGTTTAAAAAAAAAAAAAAAAAAAAAAAAGAAAGCAAGAAAAAGTAAAAATAAAATAAATAAACCATCGTTTCGAGGATAAATTAAGACGAGGATGAGAAAATTCTTCTTCCCTTTTTACTTTTTCGATTTTATGGGGGTGGGAGTGCGGGGTGAAAAAAGAAAAAAAAAATAAATAAATAAATAAAATAAATAAACCATCGTTTCGAGGATAAATTAAGACGAGGATGAGAAAATTCTTCTTCCCTTTTTACTTTTTCGATTTTATGGGAGCGGAGGGGGGGGTGAAATATTTCTCGGAGGGTTTGGGAAAAACGGTTCGACTTTATATTTTCAATGGCTGATGAGCCCGAAACGTTGTAAGAATACGTATCTGTATGTGTATGTATATATATATATGTATGTAATATATATATCGTGTGCGTACGTCAATGTTCGATCTCAAGCTCGAAACGAGCCAAGTTTCTCCATTAACGGTGGAATAATATACCAGCTGAATAATAATTGTCCCAACGCGGTGTATGCGTTATTTGGGACGTCCCCCTGGGTCTACGATACCCACGTGGCTCACCGGTGACTCTCACGCTTCGGATATATATTCTCGTACTTTGCATTTCCTTTTTTTTTATTCAGAAATTTTTTATTCATTTATTTCCTATGTCCTTGCGTTTGAATTTTAATTTTTTTTCTTCGCTTTTGTCGAAGAACTTTAATTTTTGCATATTGAATTGATTTTTTTGTTCTTTTTTTGGATTATGAGGAATATTAGATTTTTTCGTCATTTTTTTGACGTATTCGTGACTTATCAACTTTTAAGTAAATTTCGTTGGCCTTGTATTTGAATGTTATATTTTTTTATTTACGTTGATGTGTTTGTTGCTTCCTAATTTTTATCAATTTTCTTTTTACTTTTTATCGTTTATTCTATTTTATTTTATTTCATTGTTAATTTTTCATCAACATTTTTCTCGTTTGTTTCGAAATATTATTTATGATTTTTAGTTTTTTACTTTTTTTGGTTTCTAATTTTGATCGATTTTTTTTTTTTTTTTTTTTTTTTTTTTTTTTTTTTTTTTTTTTTTTTTTTTTATTATTTTTTTTTTTTTTTTTTTTTTTTTTTTTTTTGAACGGCTATTTTTTCAATTTTACCAAATTGCCCGTTGGAGCGTGATCCGCGATTTCGAGTAAATTACCGAGTAAATATTGCAGTGAATTTTCTGAGCGAAACTAGACGGGGAGGAAAAAACAAAAAGAATCATACGCACGTACGTATAAAGTTTTCCACGATATTTATACGTGGCAATGTAGCTGTTATTGAACACTCGTGTACCCGCGTTGCATCAATGCACGTTCGTGCGTGCATCGCGGGTTAAACGTCCTGCTCTGTGAATTCTGGACGAACTTTCCTCGTCAAACTTGCACGTACATGTTCACGCGCCTGTTAACGCACGTATACTATACGCGTGTGGCTTTTCGCTGAAATAAATGTGACATACGTGTTTGGGTTAAATGATGGAAGTGAGAGAGAGAGAGAGAGAGAGAGAGAGAGAGAGAGAGAGAGAGAGAGAGTGAAAAAAAGAGAGTGGGGTTGGAAGAGAAAGAAAGAAAGAAAGAGAGATGATGATGATGATTTATTATACTTTAGCCATAGCCTTTAGGCAATTATAAACAATACAAAAGAAATATAAATAAAAAAAACAACAACAAATCCGCAATCCATATTAATATTTTTAAAAAATTGTATTATCTATAAAATCATAAATATAAAAAATTGCATTATCTATAAAATGATACATATCAGGCGTAGGAAAAAGAAATCCATTATTTTCCGAACTCAACCAAGAGTTTCAACTGAAATGTAATATACGTAACCTTTAGGCAATTATAAACAATAAAAAAGAAATATGAATAAAAAACAACAACAACAACAACAAACCCGCAATCCATATTAATATTTTTAAAAAATTGTATTATCTGTAAAATGATAAATATTATGTGTAGTAAAAAGAAATCCATTATTTTCCGAACTCAACCAAGATTTTCAACCGAAATTTAATATACGTATTCTTTAGGCAATTATAAACAATACAAAAGAAATATAAATAAAAAAACAACAAAAACAACAACAACAAACCCGCAATCGATATTAATATTTTTTAAAAATTGTATTATCTATAAAATGATAAATATTATGTGTAGTAAAAAGAAATCCATTATTTTCCGAACTCAACCAAGATTGTCAACCGAAATTTAATATACGTATGGCCTTCAGGCAGTTATAAACAATACAAAAGAAACAAAGAAAACAAAGAAAACCCAAACAAAGAAAAACAACAACGACAAACCCGGTATCCATATTAATATTTTACCGGGGGTTGAGGACCGCCACATCGTTAATATCCCTCAGTGAGGGATAAGAGAGAAAGGCGTCGAAATCGGGGAAGCAAAATGGAGGACTCAATGAACAAACGCCGCCATTGAATTTTTCTGTTCGTTCTAACGTAAAAGTACTTTCTCCCTCTCCCTCTTTCCCTTTCACTGCATCCTATAATTTAAATGAAATATTTCATTGTTTTATTTATTTTTCCCAAGATTTCCTACTCAGAGTTTGAAGCAACCCTTTCCTTTTTTGTTTCTTTATTTCCCACTCCCCCCCTCCCTCCTCCTCTCCTCCCCAATCCTCTTTTCGTCAGTCAATCAGTTTTTCTTCTTAGCCAAGAATCCCATCAACATTCTCCCTTATCCCCGATGTAATTTCGCGAGTTGTTCCCTTCTCTGGTCCATTCGATGCGAGAGCACTTCTACGCCACGGTTCTTCCATCCCTGCAGCAGCAGCGAACGCTACCGGCACGCAACAGTTTGCCCCAAGAGTTTCGTAGTTATGTTATATTTGCATCACCCAGCTAGCTTTGTTCCGATTGGTGCACAGTCCTCTCTTTATCTTTTTCTGTTATCATTATTATTACTACTATTTTATATTATTATTGTTATTTTTTGTTGTTATCGTTATTTTTTATTATCATTGTTATTTTTTATTATTACTGTTAATTTTATTATTTTTATTTATTTTTTTTTTCTGGTTGCAGCATTTTTGTATTGTTTTTGATTTATCTTTGGTTTTTTGTTTTGTATTACTATTTTTTATATATTTCTTTAAAGTATTATATTTATTTGTTTGGATTTGTTTGTATTTATTTATTTAATTGTTTATTTTTTAGTTTTTAGTTTTGTTGTATTATCGTTGTTTATAATTTTGTGCCTTATTGCTGTGCTAAAGCACAATCGACTTATCTACCTATCTATCTGTCTCCTTTCAGAATTTTTTTATTTGTTGATTTATTGATTATTCATTGTTGCCAAATTTAACGGAATTTTTCTTCATTTTATTGTTAGTATTGTTTTTGTTTGTTTGGGTTTATTATTAAGGGTTTGAAATTTACAATACTGGAATGCAAGGAACTTTTTTCTTTTTAATTTTTACTAATTTTTTATATTTTTACTTATTTTCATTATTATTCGAAATTGTTTGCCGCGGATTTTTGGTGAATCGTTAATTATTAATGGTAAAAAATATTTGCATGATTTTCGCAGCTTACGTCTGCCAGAAGAAATTCGAAAAAAATAATCATTTTCATTGATTTCCAATAATGGCAACTTTTACCGAATTTATTATAATAATTTAATGAACATTGATTTTTATTGATAGTGAATAGAATATTAGAATGAGGATTCGATTAAATAAAAATATTGTTTTACTAATAGAAAATGAATTTTTTAAATTAATTTTTTATTAAATCTCCTAAGGTTTCTCAGTTTGTTGACGTTGCGTTAATTTATCGTTACTTTTAAACATCTTCATTTCCCGGATATAAAACTAGGGCATAGTAAACATTATTTATAAATCCGTGTCATAATTCGTGGTTTCCGAAAATCCAGGCACAAAGCGGAACTGATATATTTACGACCAATCGAAGAGTAATATATATGTATCGAACCCTCATAAATACATAACCGACGTTTGGCAAACTAAAAAAGTAATTTATTGATAAGCATCATAGCAAAAATGACATGAACCATAATGATATAAATAAAAACGAATATAAACGTGACAATTTCAATTTCCGTTAATTATTTACTGCGAGGTCAAAAAATTGGTTTATGGAAAGAACAACTTTTCTCCACTAATCAAAATTAGTAAAAAATCAAAAAGTGAGCGACTAATACGACCTGTACATACACATACGAAAAAAAAAAAAAAAAACCCCAAGTATATATATGTGACACGGGACTTTCGTCATTTTTTTCCATTTTTAAATTTGGTCGTTACTTATTTGTTTATAAAAAAATATTGTGAAGTCAAATCGAATCGAAAAAATCGGAAAAAATTCTCGAGTGCTTTTCAAAGATAGTACAATAACATAAAAAATCGCGGGTCAAATACACACACACACACACACACACACACACACACACATAAATATATATATATATATATATATATAACGAATGTAAACGTAACAATTTTATTTTCTATTTCTTATTTACTGCGAAGTCAAAAAATCGGTTTATACAGTAGAAATAAAAACTTTTCCTCCATTTGTTGAAATTAGTAAAAATGAAAAAGTAAGCTGGTGACTTTTGCAGAGGGGAGGATGTGGGCGAAAGGGAATGAGATCGATGACGTATCGGGATAGATATCGGACTAATACGTCTTGTATATATACATACGAAAAAAAAAAACATGATTGTATA
>JAPYZI010003057.1:0-26184 GCA_030523105.1 Ophioninae sp. A BG-2022a | reverse complement strand
TTTACGATGTAATTTGATCCCCTGAACACGAATCTACCATTAATTTCCCCAAAAACCCAAAATTTCTATGAAAAAATCGTAAAAAACACCTTAAAACACAGTTTTCTTTGCTTCGTTCCATGCTTTCGACAAAAATTCTGTGATATTCGTAATCAGCGGTAAATTTCCGATCAAATACACCCTTTTAATACTTAAAAAATGGAAAAAAATTTTTTTTCGTCCTCCCAGGCCACTTTTCAGAAATCTCTAAAATCACGATATTTCAAAAGGTCGTAGGGTGACCTTCCCGTAGGCTATGGGGATTTATTCGGGGGGTTAAGAAAAGGTTTTTGCCTAACTTAGATAATGGCGTTGGATTCGTATCGATATCTCTCATAGTTTTCCCGGAAAGTCCATCTGAAAAATGGCAAAAAAAGAGGCAAAGGGGTATGTATGGAAAAATTTGTAAAAATCGATGGTCCAACTTTGAAATTCTGCCAAAAATCGAAAAATTATCCGATTTTAATGATTAAAAAAGCATTTTGAAGAGAAAATCATAACGGAGAGATTGAGCACAGAGTGGAGTGCCAAATCCCAAAGGAAAAGATGTTATCCATGATTAAGTGAAAAAACTTATTTTACCCAAAAATAAAAAAAAATTTTCGATTTTTAATATTTTTTTTACAGGTCCATTTCGATGTAATTTTATCCCCTGAACACGAATCAACCATTTATATCCCCTAAAACCAAAAATTACCATGAAAAAATCATAAAAAACTTCAAAAACACACGGTTTTTTCGCTGCGTGCAGTGTTTTCAACGAAAATTCGATGATATTCGTAATCAGCAGAAAATTTTCGATTGGATATACCCCCCTCGAAACTATTTCAGATAAAAAAAAAACGCATCGAAGCCTTTGTCCTCAAGTAAATTCGCTGCTCATCTCCTTAAAATTTGCAGTTTCCAGGCTTTGCAAGATTTTAAATAAATATAATATATTCATTTATTTATAAATTACAATATATAAAAATAATCATAATAAAAAAATATAATTAATTAATCAATCATTAATTATAATTTCCGAAAAATATGATATTATTAGTAACAATGCTTGGTAAACAAAATTTCATTTGGTCCACTTTCAATATCCAACGATTAATTATCGATCGAAGTTTTTTACTCTCCGTAAAAAAGTTTTTTGTTTTGGCACGTTTGCCCGTTTTTTTCTTCTCGCCGATACGAAATTCGTATTTCCGGCCTGGGAAGTTCCTTTCCGTTGGGATACGCGGGATTAACCGAAAGTGAAAAATTGACGAACGTCCACATCCGCCTGTAGACCCGTCCGCGTGTGTACACACTGCAAACAAATATTCTTTAGCCCGAGGGGAGACCACTTTCTTTTTCGGTCAATTTTTTTTGTGTTCCAATGATGCCTCGAGACCGCGATCAAAGGTGTGGTGAAATTTTTGCCCGCTGTATTCTCTCCGTTTGCCTTTCGTACGTGATTTTTTTTGAAACGCGCCTTTTTTTTTTTCTTCTTTCTTTCCGTCAGGAGGAGAAAGCCGACCTTTTCGAGACGTCATTTTTCGACAATTCTTTATCGTCCGATGAATATTCAAATATTATTATTCGCTTCGCATTGATTTTTGTTTGATCGTTTGTTTTTATTTTTTCGATTTCTGTTTTCGATCGTTCGTCGAATTGTTAATTACCAAGTGATATTTTTTATTAATGTTGCATTGAAGATCGAATAAACGATATCATAGTAGTAATAATAATAATAATAATAATATTAATATAAAAAATACCAATTTATTAATTAGATTCGAAAGAGTAATTCGTGGAAATTTTCAACTTGAGAAACTGACTTGAAAAAAATCGAGTATTGTTCAAATTTTTGGTAAATTTTCTTACTGTTTGATATGAATTAAAAAATTATTTCTAGAAAATATTGTTAAGAGGCCAAAAACTGTTTAGGAGAGATCTGCCGATTAATATTATTAATCGATTGAATAAATTGGTTAATTTCAGTGAATTCTTCGTTCTGTTTTATTCAAACAGCTTTAATAGCTGTTGTTTTATTCGTGAATTTTTGTAAACGAGTTAAAATGATTCTACGAACGATTAAAGATTTTTGAATTTTATAAAAACAGCAACAATCGTTTCAACAGCATCGACACTGTAATCCACGTAATTCGTGGAATAAAATTCGTGAATTTTAACGATTTATTCGTTATTCGCGTAATTAATTCTGATAGTCTAAGATTAATAATCAATGACAATCGTAATACTTATTAAAACAAATAATTACTGTTATACGAAAATAAATAAATAAATAAATAAATAAATAATTAAAGCAGTCAAAAAATAAAAGGTTCGTCAAAATATTTTTTGTTATGTTATTTCGATAATATTTTTCGTATTTCTTTTTAAATCAATTTCGTCAATTTTTTAATTATCATAAAATGATAAGAAGCGACTACGTTTTTTTAAATATTTGAAAAAGCCTCGTCGTTACGAGAAATCGATATCTTTTGGTCAAGGCTAAAGAAAAAAATATGCCAACGAATTTTGGCATCGTCATTAGCGTCGACCGGATATTCAATACGAAGAGAAAGTTTCAAAATAATAACTTGGATCAATATAGCTCGGTTTGTTATCGGGAGGATATCAAACGCGAAGAGTTACTGACCCGGTTGTATTTTTCTCGGTCCTCCCAACTTGGGTGGAAACGTTTATTCTCCGGGCGTTCCGAGCTGCCGCGTAAAACTGACCTTTTCCAACACACGCGAGTTACTTTTCCCGCGAATACATCATTCCGTTTAACAGTGGAATCGAATACTTTTTATTTTCGCTCCCCCTGTCTATCTCTTTTGCGTCTTTTTTTTTTTTTTTTTTTTTTTGTTCGCGGTGGCGCCGGATCGTCGATCGGCTATGGTAATGAAACGTTCGCGGAATTTTTTTTGGTACTCCCGACAGGCCCCGGAAAGACCTTCAAACTCGTCGCGGTTTGCGTAGGAATTTCGACTTGTTTGTCCCAAGTGGCGTTCGTCTAATTTTTTTTCAACGAGTTTGGGCGTTCGAATGGTTTGAGAGCGGCCTCCTCCAGAGGGCGCTTTAAGGGCATCTGGTCTTCGTAGGCTAGTCGCCAAGAAATAAACATGGGCGTGTCGCTATTAAGGACGAAACTCTTGAAGGGTTTTTTTTTTTTTTTAAGAACGATCAATTTTTACGGCCCTTTCAAGGGCGACTGTTTAAGGGAAATTTTTTTTCTTAAGGGATTTTGGAAGAACCTTTCAAGGGATAATCTCGTAAAATCCGAAACAAACCCAAACAAACCCAAACAAAGAGCTAATCTCAAAAGATCTCGAACAAACCGAAAAAAAGTATAATTTCGTCGTAATTTTAAACGCGCGACGAAACCTACCTTTACGTGGGTTCCTTTTGTTTCTCGTGGACGGAAGTGTGCGCAAACTCGACGTTTCACGAGGTCTACCTCGCCGTTGAAAATCTCGAGCGTAAAAAGCGACAAAACTTTCACGTTTACGTTCGTAACCGCCCGCTTGTTTAACGCAGATTCGTTTCGTTTGATTAATTTTGGTTTCGTCAGTATTTTAGTCCGATTTGTATTTTCGTTTGATCGGTCGGAGAAACGCGAGGGCGCGCGCTGTTCCGCAGCGCTCGGGCAAGACCTGCGCTCGCGGCACGCCAAAAGAAACTGAAAGTCCCGTTCGTCTCGCGACCCGTACACTCTCGAGCTCGCGCGCGCCTCATCCGCGGATCTTGCTACTAGCCACCGCGCGCGACCCACCACGGGGGAGTTTCGTCCCTCGAATCGCGCATTCCGCACGGATTTGTGCGCGACCGTGGGACGTACGCGAGCCTTACTTTTTTCGTTTTTTTTTTTTTTATTCAAATAAACGTCCCGATAGATACAGGTTAGGTCGCCGCTATTATCACGGAGGATCGAGTCTCACGGACGAATTCTCAAGAATACGCGGGTCTTCGATGTCCGTTTGTTCCTTCTTCTTTTTTTTTTTTGTTTTTTCTTTCTTTTTTTTTTTTTTTTTTTTTTTTTTTTTAACGTGGACACAGCGTTACGAGATTGGAAATTCCCGTGACTTTGCCTACCATCGATGTCTGTATTAGAATTTTGCCATCTTTTTCTTTTCAATAGAATCTCGTTAATTCCTTAGATTTTCGGGACAATGTCGTTTTACGTGTTCAACACGAATAATATAAATTGCGATAAATTCCCTAGTATTTGGGGATTACGAAATTTTTTATATTGTTTGAGAATATTGGACTTTGTGATGAATTCCCTAGACTTCGGGGAAAGGGAAATTTTATGCAGTGATGGTGAATAATTTTCTTTGGGATAAATAACCTAGATTTGGGGTTTTCGATGTTTGTTCTAGGAAGAATGGGAAGGAGAAGGGAAGCCTGAAATTCCCTAGAAAATTCGATTCACCAATAGACCACAATTCCCTGATACAGTCCACTCTCCGAAACCAAATTCCATAAAGACAAAAAATTCCCCAAAACTTAAGAATTCCGTGGAAAAGTCCCAAACCCAAACAAATCCAAATTTATTACGTCGTCCAGAGCGACAGCTTTCGAGTTGCCCAGGGAGAAGTTTCCAAAAAATCTAGTGATTCTTTGATTCTCCAAAAGTAAAAATCTCTAGATATCACGAAAGCAATATCTAGGCAAAATCACGAGGCTAATCCCACGCGAGTTTAAAATTTCGCTAGGAAACGACCACACTTGTTACACAACGATCGTCACTGGATTTCTCTTAGAAAAATTCGTTTGAAGAATCCTTGAAAACTGGCTTGGGAAATCCCTATCTTCCAGGCATCAATCATCACCGTGACACTAGCGAAGAACGAGGGAAGAAAAAACAGTTGGCGAGCGGGTGCGCGATCTGGCGGCGAAATATTTTTTTTTTTTTTGCGTCCGCAAAGCGCTTTGTCTCGCAGTGGAATATTAGCACACCCGCATAAATCGTGTTCCGTAACTCATAATGCAAGGTTGGTGGCTCCCCGACGCGACAAAGAGACGGAAACAGCGCGGCTATCAATCGTGCGTTTTTTCCGCGGCTTTGCATCTCGACGTATCGACGAGAAGTGTCGGGATAAAAGTGAGGTTATGAATCCGAAGCTCGGAATGTTTTGGCCGAACAAATATTTTTCCAGTCGATAACGCTTCGAAGAAGAACGCAGCGAAGTTTTATCCTCGACTGAAACCAATCCAAATCCAAATCGACCTCTAACGCACAAAGAAAGAACAAATAGTTTTGTAGGTGCGAACGCGTCCAAGAAAAACGCTGTGGACGCGAGAAACGTGACCGAATCGACGTTCACCGTTCGTCCTTGGCGGGGCGCCCGCGTAGGACGCGGAATTGTAACATCGGAATTCTCGAGATATCATCGTCGGGTTTCTTCATTATGCGCGGGTCCCGCAGGCCTCGGTTTGCGTTTTTCAACGATAATCCCCTCCGCCCCCTCGCCAGTTTCGTCGTTTATTACTAGGAAGTGCGAACACTCGTCCAATTACGGCATGGCGAGTACCCCCGAATTCTTATTTTAAAAAAACCGCTTTTTTTTCCGTACACCAGAATTTCAACGAAAATCTTTAATTCATGTTGACGAGATGAATCGTCGAAAAAAAAAAAAAAAACATCTTCGCAATCGGCGTGTCGAATCTTTCGGTGCCGAGATACGGCTGACGGGAAAAATGCACTTTTTTGTTTTTAATGAAGAATAAAGGCTATAAAAGTGCCGTTGTCGAAACCGTGTTAATTTTGATGATCCAAGCCTCAGGGCGGAAATACCAGGTGGAGAAACGGGGGAAAACGAGCGTTTCGTTCAAGGCGCTATTTGGTAATGGTGGCGATGTACCAAACATGATCGATTACGAGCCCGCGCTCTTTGCTACTCTCGCTCTCTCTTTTGCTCCCGCACGATCTCCCCCCGCCCGTCTCTCTCTCTAAAAATATATATCTATACACGCGTACGTATTAGTTGGTAAACAGGCTCGTGAGTCAAGTGAAAAGTGAAATCAACGAGGAAGAAGATGTTACAGGCGGAGGTAACATCCTCGGGCGCACGTAGCGCCGCGCCATCTCGCAGAGATCAACAGCCCCGGATCTTCATTTACACTTGACGTGTTTCCAACGTTGTGCAACTTTTTTTCGTAAACACGCACACACACACATATATGTATATGCATACACAGTAAAATACATATTGCGCTTACTCATAATTGACTTCTGACTACATAATAAGTAGGTGAAATTCTCGAAACTACGAATACCCGATTACTTAAAAATTAGCTTGCTAAGGCCGGACGAGCATCGGGCTTGTCGAGAAGAATCATTTTCAAAGGAATATAATGGTTAAAAAATCGTTTGGACATTTATTTCTGTGTATGTTAACAATTTGGGATCATTATCAATGTTTTTTTTTTCGTTTTTTTGGGCTTTCTGTGTACATCAACAAGTTGGATTCATTATCAATCTTTTTTTTTTGGTACCTGAGTTCTAACCTATACGCTTGCGGATTTTTACGTTCTGTTTGGGTTAGGGGATTCGAGTCAAATCCCCAAATCCAAACAAAGCGGGGGCAAGGGTGCCAATTTTCGAAATTATGTTAAAACAAATCAATTTTCAGAGGCTACGAATTTCTCGTCAAATATAAGGTTTGGAACAAAAACGCAAAAAAAAAGATCGAAATGTTTGAGGTTATGGCAGTTCTTCCACGTGTACTTGACGTCAAGTCGACCGCTGGAGTCGAATTTGTTGTTGCTAATAATAACCTGAAAAAATGTTTAACGCTGGATTTTATTTTTTTTATGCTACGTAAATATAATGAACGACTCTCGTTTCCGGTGCGCTGATCCGCGCTTTCCGAGGGCGCTGTTACGCGACTCCGCGCAGCGAGGGCACTTTTCCACGCGATGAGCGTAATATTCCGTGCGACTGGATCTGTTGGTGCTCGCGTTGCACTTTCGCGAGTTTATACCCGCGAGAGCGATAGCACGGCTAATGTTTCTTTCCCGTGAGAAAATTCATACAAAAGCGTCGTGAAACGCGTTATGGATTTTTTTTCCGTAGGAAAAAACTGTCCGGTAACTTTCGATGCGAAGAAAAAAAAACAGAGGCGATAAAAGACAATGAAACAAACGAGACTGGGCGGTGGCGCTGTCGTCGCGTTTCAATTTTAGGGACCACCCTTTTTCATAATTAATTTGCGCCTCGGAATGAAAATTTAGTGGTTCAAAAAAAAACGTCCACGTTGTTGTGGAAATTTGTCCTGGACATTTTAATGACACGTTACACGGTCGTCGTAAATTAGACGAAGTGTGCCTTCGCACGTGTAATTATCGGTAATTATACCGACCGTCGTTTATCACCGTCGGTGTAACGGCGCGAAATTATACGGTGGCGACATCACGAGGATTTTACGAATAACGGAGTCGCGGTTCTTCGGAGATCGCAAACGGATAAAGATTCAACGTAAAACCGAGGCGTGCTGCCATCGTTCGTGGCAATATTTGACGCGTGATTGATTTATTGAAAAAAGTTGAAATATACGAATGATCTCCTCGAACGTTCCGCGTTTTCCGAAATGCGTCAATGATGGTAAGTGAGACATTTCAATTCTTTAAAAAAATCACATGGGCTTTGTGGTACAATTTATCGTGAAAACTACTCATGTTCTCAAAGAATTATCCTGCGCGTCTTCATTTGACTACGTCCAGATAATTATGCTAAAGCTTTGGCCCACATGATATAAGTGCTAAGAATCAATTATATTTCTCCATTTAAGAACTACGTGTCCAATACATCATTACAAACTGCCTAACCGCAAACCTCGATTTTTTGTGATAAAAATATTCTCACAGAACCACCAGCGTCACGGTCCGGCGAGGAATGGAATTAAAAATGCGAACGATACTCGATTCACTGTACTGCGATGAACATGTGAAGTTTCGATGAGCCTACATGATAAAACAGTTAACACTATGACCGTCCGGTGGCTCCACGTTGGTGGCATGCAAAAATTATCTATAGATCAACATACAATACGTAAAAAACTATTACTTATTTACATATGCATATCCTCATAATTTCGTAAAAATCGAGGAATGGGATTGAGATATGAAAACTAACGATAAGAATAGTGAAAACGAATCTTGAAAAACCGGCGGTGACAAGCGAAATAATATTAATCTGTTGTACCGGCGTGACACTATAAAATCTAGATTAGACGTGCGGCCAGCATATTGTCAATAAAATATGGCGGGCGGAGTCTTTAAAAGATTCAAGCACAGATCTAGCAGCGCAATAATGCACACTGTGAAAACGCAATGTGCGCTGCGTACAAAGTGTCTCTTCGCACGAGGTTACTCTTCACCAGTTTCGTGAATCGTGGGCAATGTGTGTCACTGGAGTGCCGAAGGCCGATTTCAATTCCGTTTGTCAATATTAACGATCGTACATCCCAACGATTCTTTGCTACGATGACGCGTCCAAAAATTTTGGTTACCCGCGGCGACATCCCCGAACTTGGGTTAGACATTCTTCGCGAAAAGTAAGTTGAGTTTTTTCATGCCTACATTGTATGTCACGTGACTCCGGCGGTCATCAGGGTTGCCGCTTATCTATTCGAAACGCCACTTTGCTGCGGTATCACGATATTTCGTTTCTTTTCGCTATTTGGTTTAGAACATGGGGGTATTTATAGGGTGATTTTATTGAAGGTCAGGTTTGACGGCTTTGAGGTTATAGAGCGGTGAAGCCGGCATGTTTGGTTTGTTTGAGTTATGATGTTAATAAACAATATCACTGCCATCAAAGAGGTACTAGATTTACCGCTCCATCGCTACCTGTATCCATACTTTACTTTTCCCTCTAAGATGCGACTTGGACATCTGGAACGAACTGTCACCGATCCCTAGAAGCGAATTGCTGAAGAGAATAGTCGGAGTGGAGGCGCTCTATTGTTTATTGACAGATCCGATAGACGAAGAAGTTGTGAAAGCGGCTGGGCCGGGGTTGAAAGTCGTGGCGACAATGTCGGTCGGCTACGACCATCTTGATATCAAAGCCCTTCGGGCTCGAAACATTCGAGTGGGTTACACTCCTGGTGTTCTCACAGATGCCACGTCCGAATTGACGGTTGCACTGTTACTGGCGACATCAAGGAGACTTCTAGAGGCTGATAAAGCGACAAGAGCGTCAGTATACTTAAAATCCTAAAAATCTAATACTTTTTTATTTTTCAAGCAAATTGAAACTTGCAGTGACGATGCATGGTTTTTCTAATAAACAAATTAACCTTGTCATTAACATGAAATTAACTAGAATAAATCGTCGATGCATGAAATTAACATTGTCATTAACAATCAATATTTATTTCATTAACAAATTAATTTTGTTAATGAATTTTACAGGGGCGAGTGGAAAGCTTGGTCACCGTCGTTTATGTGCGGTCCAGGTTTGGCAGGGTCAACCATTGGTATTGTTGGTTTGGGCGCCATAGGAACACGGATCGCCCAATTGCTTAAAGTGTTCAGCGTCGCCAGAGTTCTGTACACGAGCAGAAGCGAGAAGAAGGAGAGCTCTTCATTTGGCGGCCAAAGAGTGAGCCTGGATTGCTTGCTCGCTGAAAGCGATTTTGTCATCGTCACTACGGCACTCACCCCTGAAACTCGGGAAATGTTCAACGCCGATACTTTCCGCAAGATGAAAAGGACTGCGATATTCGTAAACGTTAGTCGGGGCCAAGTTGTCGATCAGCCGGCATTGATAGACGCCCTTAAGAATCGGACTATAAGAGCCGCGGGGCTTGACGTTATGACGCCCGAACCCATTCCATTGGACAGTGAACTTCTCAAACTCGACAATTGCGGTACGAATTTTCATTTTTCAGAAATTTTATTTAAACATTTTTTTATTTATTTAACAATGCTTGAGATTTTTTACAACTGCTGTTTTTCAGTCGTCATGCCACATCTCGGAAGCGCTACGATCGAGACGCGCCAGGAAATGGCGAGGATGACGGCACTTAATATTATGGCTGTACTGAATGGCGAGCCGGAGAAAATGCCCGCCGAGCTTGACTTGAAAGTGCTATAACGATCCAATAATTATATGTATATACATATCTATATATTATGTAGAAAGCATTCATAAATAAAACGGTTTAACACGAAGTCACTGTGATGAATATACGTTCAAGGTCAAATCGTTATCGATTTCGTCTTTGCTTAAGGATGTTCTTGCACCATAATCACAATAGTATACACAAAGTAAAGGCAAAATCATAGGATACAATCTTTCAAAGAAAATCGTTGGAAAAATTACGTAAATTTTTTTAAGCGTCATATTATAATGTATAAAAAAATTTTAAGAGATTTCACCGTTTGGCAATCGAGGAATTCAGTGGTGAAAATCGCAACCTTAACATGAAGTCTTATTGAAAGTTATGAAAAAAGACGATCTTTTGCAATAAATACCACGATTTCTGGACGATTAAACTTTCTCAAATTTGACCGATAGTTGAATATGATTGGTGAGAAGGTTCATACAAGTTTTAAACAATTAATCTTTAATTTCGTATAACAGAAGAACATCCTTAAAAAGTTAATAGCTCAGAATGTGGTCAACGATCAACCTGAAGTTTGCCGTCCGCACGACTCTACGATTTTTATCGAATCTGAATCTGCAGCTATTTTGGTGACCTCCCAATTTACGCGGGAAACCGGACGGTTTCCTGATTTATAGTGTACATAGGCAAATTATTTTGCGCTGTCATCCATCAAGTATCAAATTAGTATAAATTATCAGTTAATTTTCTAGATAAGGCAACTACGTCCATAAAACGCAACCTACATGCACCATAATATACACTAAACGTACGTAAGTATTTGTTGATAATTAAGAAGATATGGAACGTGTACCACGCTACGTACGAGTGCGAGAGAGAACTGAAATGTTTCACCGAGAATAGTTCAAAATAAGTCATTCCAAACGAAAAATTAATATTACGACCTCGGTCTAAGAATTCTACCAAGCTTGATGCTCGATTTATCCTCGTAAACTTTAACTTCCTTGAGAAAACCGTATTTGAAAGTTTGTAAGGTTATGTTGATATCAGACGCTTCGTGAAGAACATCCGTCGCTACTTTTATTGCTAGACCGATCACACGTCTATCGTGTTCGTATCTTTTGTTTTATGATATAAATGATAAGGTAGTATGTTTTTCTTATAAAAAAATCAAACGTTTAAGGTATCGGCTCATGACAGGCGAAGGAAACAGTAACGGCGGAGAGAACGGTACACGAAGGAGAACGATGTCGAATTTCAGTAGTCCTCGATCGGGTTCGGAAAATGGGAATTCCACGATGCGTACTCCGGAGGAGAGAAAGAAAACGCTCAGATCGTTCCTCAAGAGTACTCAATCCCTTCGTGAGTTTGGTCGCGTTTTTTAATCAATTTTCTGATTTACCCTTATAATTAATATATTATATATTATTATTTTAACGTATTAATTAATAATAACATATTATATATATTAATGAACTATAATAAATTTCGTATAACAGAAAAACACCCAATATATATTAATTAATGATAATTAATATATTATAACCCTTTTGCACCAGACGGGACATGTGCCGTTCCACTCTGGAAAATTTTTTATATCACAGATACCATTGTTGACGGTGCGCTGTTATGGGGACATTTATGCCTCTCCAAGACCTTCAACCTTTTAGGCATAAAAGTTATTTTATCCAATAATCGCTTAGAGGAGGACTGATATTTCGCTGTATCGAAAAGGTTAAGGCATATTGACTCTATCCGTGCTCCACTGTTTCAGAGGATTTCTCACCGAAAACCTTCAAACAGCTGGAGGCGATGATCAAAGAGACAGATGCGATGACCCTCGAAGCTACCACGGACGACGCAGGTTTGGAGATTTTTTCTTAAATGCTTAAAACATTGTAATGAAAAGTATCGGTTTTACTCAGCACTGATAGAGAAACCAATGAATAGTCTATAGTTCGAATGACTATGAAAAAGATTATGGACAAGAATGATGTTTTGACTTATAGGGGTTTGTCACGACGAAATTCTAATGGATTCAGAAATAATGACGGCTTCCTCGAGAGTCTTGAGATCAGCTACGTCGACGCTGACCAAGCAAGTCAGCCCTTATAACATGAATGACTTTGTGGAGAGGCTGGTGAGTCAAGGTCTCGAAAAACGAGTTTTTTTTTATTTTGAGGATAACGATATACTTCATGAATTAAGTGTAATTAAGATTTATTTAATTCATTCATCAATTAAGTTAAGGTATGTGCACATGCTGCCGGATACCACTATGGCCCAACCAAACTGGTCCATTCTGGAGGCGGAACTCGCAACACGGTTCAAAAGAACACCCACGTTCTCAACCCTTTCAGGTACACGTGCAAACAGTCTTATGATCTGATCATACATGTTGCCTATCGCTTAAGTTATCTCTTATTTTTCGGAATCAAGATTATTTGACCAATACGTCAAATTTAATTTAAAAAACATTAATCTTTGGTAAAAAATATAAATTTCCATTTATTGAAATTAGAATTTCAAATTCAATTCAATTCAATTTAATTTAATTCAAATTTCAAAGTCAATTCAATAAAATTAAATAATATAAATTTTTTAAAATATTATAACGCATAATTCTGTAAGTCTTCGGACCACTAAACAAATTGTAAGTTCATCCAACAACATTTGTATGAAATAAGGATACAAATGTTAGAAAAGTATAAACGATACTGATGTTAATGGGATGGATTTTTTTTAAGGATGTCTCGAGCCACTTAAGAAAAAAGTCGTAGTGAAGCGTCAAGTCCAGAAGAGAGACGCGCTCGCTCCGACGACTCGACCCGAGGCGGTCATCACACTCGACAAGGAAGACGACAGTGTCGAGAAAACCGTTCAAAAGATCAAAACGCTAATATCCGAACATCACTCAAGGGGCGAACCTCCCATCGAGTATTTTCGATTGGTCCTGAATCCCGACAATTTTGGTGCTACGATTCAAAACACATTGTACATCGCGTTTCTCGTACGCGATTGTTTCGTCAAAGTTGCGACGGACGAGAATGGAAGATTCGTTATCGTGCCTTGTTCCAAAGAAACAAAAACCGCGGCGAAAAGAGAAAAACGGAATACGGTCCAGAATCTCATGTCGTTGGATCATGCACAGTGGCGGGTGTGTACTTATTTTTTCTTTGCACCGAAGATGACCGCCGTCATTTAGAACTTGATAACTAATTGGATTCTCTCGTTATCAGGCGCTGATCAACGCGTACAAAATCGACAGTCCAATGATCGACTTTGGGTGAGGAAATCGATGGTGAAGGATGGGTCAATGATAAGCTACAAATTTCGACCAACACTTGTGCCGCTCATTATTAATTATTTAAAAAAAGATCAGTATTTTCGCTCGTAAAGTATTTTTATAATAAACGAAAGACGCAAAAAGACTTTAGCATGAAGTCGTAATGTTTGAAGTTTTCCAGAATCAAAATGATCCCACAGAGTGCAACCCAAACAAACCCAAACCCCGAATCGAAATGATTCCACAGGGAGGACGCTGAATAAGCTCATATCATATTTATACTAAATATCATGCAGTATACATTTAAAAAATACTTTACAAAATATAACATCGTCCTTTTTTCTACTTTTTTATTTTCCATTTTTTTTTGTTTTACGTGTCACTAACACGATTCTGAACGTGTACATATTACGTATTCAATGATAACAATGTATTTGTGACTCGTTAACGCGTTTTTTGTTTGTACAAGTCAAGTATCGAATACCTCGAGGGATGGGTCAAGTGACGGAGTTTTTCCCTTTTTCCCCCAGTATGAAAGAGAAAGAAGTAGGTTTTCGGAGTATTGAAAAACAATCTTCCAACGTTCCGAGTTTTATTAACGCGAACTACACTCGTTTCGTTTAAATTAGTCGGAAGATCGTCACTCGCAATCATCCCCGAGATGGCGTGCGGATATTTCGGCTGAGTCTCGACTGCGTACTTTCTCATTGGAGATACGGATGGCGATGGTGGGAAAGGGGTGATGATGTTGAAACGGCAGTTTCTCCCAATAACTGATTATGAGTTTATGACTTAGCGAGAGTCTCGGCTTTGGCTACGACTTCCTCGATTGGCCCGACCATGTAGAAAGCCACTTCTGGCAGATGATCGAGCTCGCCGGAGAGAATCTTCTGGAAACCTTTGATGGTCTCGGCGAGAGGCACGAGCTTTCCCGGATGACCGGTGAAGACCTCAGCGACCTTGGAAAAAGAAAGGATCGTTTAGGGAACCCGATACGAGACTTTGAAAGGATTAGGAATGGTGGGGAAAAGAAACTCACCTGGAATGGCTGAGAGAGGAACCTCTGGATCTTACGGGCACGAGCTACGGTCAATTTGTCCTCTTCGGACAACTCGTCCATACCGAGGATAGCGATGATGTCCTGGAGGGACTTGTAGTCCTGGAGGATCTTTTGCACACGACGAGCGATGTTGTAATGCTCGGCACCGACGATGTTCGGGTCCATGATACGGGACGTCGAGTCGAGAGGGTCCACGGCCGGGTAGATACCTTCAAAATGAAAAAAATATCATTTAATCAGAATCGTCATTGAATTATTACATCGCTGATCAATTTCTGACAATTTTATGAAACTTTTGGCAATCGAATATCTAGGGTCTCATAAAAACGTGTTGATCGGGATTTACCAAGCTCAGCGATAGCACGGGACAAGACGGTGGTAGCGTCCAAATGGGCGAAAGTGGTGGCAGGCGCCGGATCGGTGAGATCGTCAGCCGGTACGTAGATAGCCTGTACGGAAGTGATTGAACCCTTCTTCGTTGTCGTGATACGCTCCTGCATGGTACCCATGTCCGTGGCCAGGGTCGGCTGATAACCTACAGCCGAGGGGATACGACCCAACAGAGCGGACACCTGGACGAACACAAATATTCAATGTTGCTGATTCATGGGTTTACCCAACCTTACAATTCAAAAAAGGGCATTTTTCCATTTCGGGTTTCTTGGTAAATCAACGTTAATTTGCAACACAGATTTCCTGGAATTTCGTGATTATATAAAAAACTATTAGTTCAGAAAGATGTGCCTAAACTCATGAATTTTTTAAATATTTAAACTAACACCAATGTTGTTTTTCAACCCTGAAAAATATTGGTCGAAAGTGTAAAAATGGCAATTCGGATTTGTTTGGGCACGAAAATTCCTCCTGGTTATTTTCATCACCCAATATTTCTTACAATGATAAAAAAAAGTTCCGTGTGTAAAGAGATTGTTCCTGGATGATAAATACCTCGGAACCAGCCTGGGTGAACCTGAAAATGTTGTCGATGAAGAGAAGCACGTCCTGTCCCTCCTCGTCACGGAAGTACTCAGCGACGGTGAGTCCAGTAAGGGCGACTCGAGCCCTAGCGCCGGGGGGTTCGTTCATCTGTCCGTAGACAAGGGCGACCTTGGAGGACTTGTCCTTCAGCGAAATGACACCGGTTTCAATCATCTCGTGATAAAGATCGTTGCCCTCGCGGGTGCGCTCGCCGACCCCAGCGAAAACGGAGTAACCTCCGTGAGCTTTGGCCACGTTGTTGATCAGCTCCATAATCAGTACAGTTTTTCCTACACCGGCACCGCCGAAGAGACCTGAAAAGAACCGCATTATGAAGAGACCGATATCATCGGACATCCTTCAACGACTTTCCATCGTTATTTGAATATTCCACTTGCCGATCTTTCCTCCCTTGGCATACGGCGCCAACAAATCCACGACTTTGATACCAGTGGCAAGAATTTCCTGCTCGACGGACATGTCGACGAATTCTGGCGCATCGGCGTGAATGGCGGCCAGCTTGTTGGTCTCGACAGGACCGCGTTCATCGATGGGTTCACCGATGACGTTGATGATGCGTCCGAGGGTGGCTTCGCCTACCGGAATCCTGATGGGATATCCGGAGTCGAGAACCTGCTGTCCTCTGACGATACCCTCGGTACCATCCATAGCGATGGTCCGCACGGTGTTCTCTCCCAAGTGCTGAGCAACCTCAAGCACGAGGCGGGGCGTGCGGTTTTGAACCTCGAGGGCATTGAGGATGGGTGGCAGGGCATCGTCAAACTGGACATCAACGACGGCACCGATGACGGCCACGACCTTGCCCTGGGCAGTACCAGTTTTGGGCGCTGCCGCCGCTTTCGCGTAATCCCGGCCTGTAAAAGAGACGGTTTCGATTTGTTTGGGTTTTCGTGGCGCGGGACATATATTAGGTAATGTTTGAATCTCTGTTACATAAGGCGTAAGATGGAGGTACTCGCAACGACACGGATCGATAATCGAGAGACCGTAAATACGCGGTAATGAGTGATTCGATAGGAAAAACTGATTGATCGATCAAGAGATTGATTAATCGAGTGATAGAGGATTTTTGATGTCGGGAATAAATCGTGGGTTATCGATCGCGTGCCAAAGCGGCCATTTTGTTTTTTTTTGCTCGCCGGAACGAAGAGGGTGGGTTGATTTCTTGTTGAAAATATAAATTGTAGTGTTTTTTTTGGTTTTCGAGGATTTGGACTGAGAGATAAAACGCGATAAAATCTCGAGGTGGGTCGGGGCTCGACAGTCGCCATGTTGGCACTGGTCGCTATCGTCCGGTCGAATAATACGAAGATATTATATAATCGGAGCAGATTTCTTCGGTCCCATTGGAATCGTGGAAGAAAAGGAACGAGGCTGCGCTTGTCAAGTGACGTCCGATCAATATTCGTGCATGTTCCGGATCGCAGAGTTCGTCTCCGTCGTATATGGGATCGTGGTACACTTCGGTCGTTGATTTTTTGGTTACCACCTTTATTTTCGAGCGCTATAACAAAATATGTGTTACTCACTGTTCACGGAGATAGCGCCGGATATTTTGGCGACTTCGTTCTGAAGAATCGTCGGTTTGACGGCCCTTAAGGCACCAGCGGCAGCCTTCGTTACGGCGTTTAACATCATGGCCGGTCAAGTGAGGTAAGGCGACCGGAATATACTCGACTGACCCCGGAGCGGACAGTGCGCCACTACGGTTGCGTATAACGTTCTATAATGCACGCGACTTGCGCACGAGCCTCGTTTCCACGCGCCTGCGCGTTACCGTCGAACACTACGAGAGTCGTTGAACATTCGATTTTCGAACCAATGCGGCGGGAATATTTGAATTCAATCTTCGTGCGTTTTGTTTTTTCATTCATTGTTTTTTGGAGGGCCATAGATAGGTAAGATTTCGTGATTTCATTAGTAGTTAACTTTGTTTATTAATTATTAATAGTGATACAATAAACTTATTAGGATCCGTTATTAATACGTTTGTACAAAAGCAGTACGGATCTGGAAAACAAGACGGAAATTTATGTTGGCAATCGTGTTGTATCGGAACGAAATTTAATGAATAGAATTGGCGCCCTGGTCGAGAACAATTTCTACTTGCGTCTGTCTTCGCGATATGGGCGCGTCAGCTGTGAGCCGAGCGAAACATTTTATCGAACATTAGGAAAAACCATGGCGAAAATGTTGTTAGGTATTGTCGATTTTTTATACATCTCTCGGCACGATAATTGGTGATTTCACCACGCCAGAATGATCACGGTAGGTACCCTTGATTTTCTTTTTAATCGACGTTGTTCTCCGCAGGAGCCTTCGCTGCGGAGTGTAAACTCGATATACGAGCACCGGTGGAACTGTGAGAGATCTCGTGGCATGTGGACCGAGATGCCGTTACGTACAGCACGTCCGCAAAGTTAAGTAGGACACGACGATCATACGCCAAATCGGATTCCAGTCTGGCCACGGATTTTCGTTTGTCGTGGAAACGACGGATTCAGAACCCAAACAAACCCAAACCCGAACAGAACTGTACAAACCCAAACGAACCCAAATAACCTAAAACAAAAACGTGTTTCCGGTTCCTCGTTTTTTACGTATCGAATTTTGGGTCATCGAAACTTTCACTGATATCGATTCAGGAGTCAGGCTACTGTGAAAACGAACGGAAAAATTGGTCGTCGCTCAAGGTAAACGAAATTGAAGATGAAGGGCCAATGTATACTTCAGGAAACGCAGATTCAAGATAAGTATACGGTTACAGCAATGAAACTGGTGTTCCGAACTTTGAACGCGTTGTTATAGAAACTATGTCCTACGAAAAAGCGTCTTGGTACACTTGTTCGGTTTCAACATTTGCCCATGCTTCGACCCATGCTTTTCTTATTTTTTTTTTCATTATTTAAAATATCTATGTCGAAAATCGATATTTTTCAAGAATCGATAAAAATCGATATCTTGGAACAATCGATAAAAATCGATATTTTGGCAAAATCGATAAAAATCGATATTTTGGAAAAATCGATAAAAATCGATATATTGGAAGAATCGATAGAGATCGATATTTTGGAAAAATCGATAAAAAATCGATATTTTGGAAAAATTGATAAAAAATGTAAGTGCTATTTTGACGTTTAAAAAACGATATTATTCGAGAAAACTCGATAATCGGATCGCGAGACTGGCTTAACCTATGAACAAGTGATTTTGCTTTCGATGATGGCCACCGGTATGGCAATCCTTCATCCAAACCAGCCTTTATCGTCGTCCTCGTAGTCCTCGCGATGATAGTGAGGATAGAAGTGATCGTGATGTTGGGGAACGCCCTGATGAACGACGACAACTTCGGTTGGCTGTTGGTTCCTGAGTGCGTTGAACAACATCACGAGAAGCGCCAGTTTGGCCACCATAAGCGACTTCAGCAGTGACATTTTAATCGACGCTATAGCGCCCGGAAGTGATATTATCTGTGAAAAGAAAGGCGAAGGGGGTAAGTACGAACGGAAATGCACAAATGTTTTTATCACGCGGTATAACAGTACCTGCATTACTAGAGGGACCATTACGAGCATTGATCCGAATCCTGACATTCCGTTCGGCTTTTTTTCGTGGCGTCCTGTTTGCACTGCGTTTCCTGAGAACAGAATCATTTTTTATGATAACGTAGCTGTATACGCGTGTACCAAAGTTTTATTTATTGAAAGACGATTTTTTCACTGCTTTTATATCTAGTAATTTTTTTTGCCACTATTGGCATTCGTTTTTGTTATCTGGACATCCGAACCCAAACAAACCCAAACAAATAACCTCAAAACATTTTTTCAATGATCGTACTTAAAATGTAATTTTGAAAATTTGTGTTGAAAGTTAATTTTGAATATTTATTGAAATGAAAATTAATTGATTAATAATTAAATGAATAAATCAATGAATAAATAAATAAATAACCCGAACCGACGAAAACTCACCCGAAAGAATTTTGTCCAAGTCAAGCTTGATCCGCAACTCGTCGTCGTGAAGAGCGACCGCGAAGCCAGAAAAAATTTCGAGATTTTTTTCGGCCGCGGAAGACGCGTTAATAGCCGCGAGACTAATAATATTGTGGGCGCTCATCGATACAAGGAGCACGCTGAGGACTCCCGGGATAGCCATTTTTGCCTCTCGACTTCCGGTCCAGCGAGGCAAAAGCGCGATACTGATTCGATCCTTTTGAGTCGATTCGGGTTAAGCCGAGTGTGACAAACTCAACCCAAACTCACAGAAAACCAGTGTGAAAAATCCGTAACATCCCTAACCCAAACAAACCTAAACAAACCCAAACAGACGAATCTGAACTCGAGCGAACCCAAACCAATTCAAATTCAAACAAAACCAAATCCAAACAAACGTCAAGTCGATCAAATTCGAATAAACCCAAACAAACCCAAACAAACCCGAACGAAAGCAAACAAATCCGAACAAAACCCAAACAAACCCAAACAAACCCGAACAAAACCCAAACAAATCTGAACAAAACCCAAACACACAAATCGATAGAAACCCAAACAAAACCCAAACAAACCCAAACAAACGAAACCCAAACAAACGAAACCCAAACAAATCCAAACAAACCCAAACAAAACCCAAACAAACAAACAAAACCCGAACAAATCCGAATAAAACTCAAACAAAACCCAAACAAACCCAAACACACAAATCCCGAGAAAACCAAACAAAACCCAAACGATCGGCCGCCAATTTCGTTGGCTGAAACTTCGCTCCGTCCGGATCGTGAGTATATCGTAACTGTTGGCTTTTAGCTCGTATCGCGGCTCACCTCGCGTGCGAAAAAAGACTAACGTCCGTCCGAGGCTGGTTGCGCACCCCACTTGGATTTTCTATGGTCGCGTTCGTCTCGGCGAGACGCTTCGGATAAAACAATTTTCCCGGGCCCGGGAGACTGGCGTCTCACGTTGCACCATTCGATTTTCTAGCGTGCTCGACGCTCCTGCGAGTTTCCGTTCTATCGAGTCCTCGCACGTGTGGGAGGAACGCAAAAAACAAAGAGAGAGGAACGGAACTTCCCAACGGACGCGCGGGAAATTATAACCGAGATTCAACGAGTTCGAACGAAACGGTTAAACGAACAAAAAATCGTTCTATTTATACCCCGAACTTTTTAAATAAAATTTCCACTTTTTACTCCATTTTTATTGCATTTTTATTTCCGTGAGCCCAAACGAAAGAAAATTATTTTTTTTTTTTCTTAAAATTCATAATATTTGATTCGTTCGAGCCTTACTTTGTCGTAGTCTTTCGATTAAAAGATTTTTTTATTTTTAAACAATTTATTTCGCGTCAAAATGTCATCACGATTGACGCAGCGATCGATCGTCAGTGACGAATTGAAAAATATATCAATTGTCTCGTTGTATATAATTAGCTTATTTATTACAAATAAATAAATAAATTATTATTAATTAAGTAATCAATTATTATAAATAAAATAAATTATTATTACATATAAAATAGTTATGTAGTATAATTAAACTGGTTAATCATGATAAATAAATTATTAAATATATTAGTTATTTCGAAGTTAATTTCACCGTCGAAATTAGTTTCTCAAATGGGAATCGGTACTTTTTATTTCACAGTTGATTCCGGCACGAAACAATTATGTTTTTTTTTTTCAGAAACAAAAACAATCTTGAGTTCAATTTTTTACATTAAAAAAACTTCATGCTTCTTGTGTAATAATTTATTAGATACGTCGTTCACGAACGATATAGGAAAGCTTTAATAAATAAACAACGTTAGTGAAAATTACCTAATCTCTAATCAACTATTGATGACCTAATAATTAAATTAAATGAAAAAGTGATATTTTGTCTTCTATCGCGTTTGTTTTTTCTACAGCTGTGTATCGATACTTGTGAACAGTACGAAAGTTCCAACGGACGCAAACACGCTCATAGGCAAATAAATAAAATAAAGAAAATAAATATAATTCGTTGAAAAACGTCGATACGAATCTACGAAAATAAATATGAGAATAAATAAATGAGGTATACGTGGTGTACTTAGTTTCAGGATTTACCAAGTTTTGGCTTGTCGAGGTTTGTTCCTACCAATCGTAAGTTTTACTCGCAGCCACATTTTTATCAACCAACGAAGGTTTAAAAATAAAAACAAGAAAGGAGGGAAGAAACAAAAAAAAAAAAAAAAAAACAACGTAAGGGAGAAAAAAATATTTTTGGGTGATCGAAAAAAAAAAAAAATTCGATTATTATCTGGAAAAGGATATTTGATAAGCTATGGATATGAAATTTTGAAGCTAACAATGATCCAATTATAATAACGATGATTTTGATGATAATAATGGTAATTATTGTACACGGTTAAAGATTTTTATCGAGTTATTCAATGATCGTTATCAGGTCAAATAATTATTAGGATAATTATTATTTCCTGATAATTATCGGATTATAATAATAATCGGATCAGACTCGCGTTGAATCGTATAAATTATTCCGGATGCCGAGAAATTGCATAATCAGGGATTACATTAGCTTAGTTTTTCCGGTCTATCTGGCAATCCCGGAATTGCTGAATTTATGTTTTTCCAATCTTTCGAACAATGGGTGAACGTACGTTTGGCTGTAACATTTGCGACAAGAGTAACGCGATACGAAACCTACGATTGTTCAGAGTTGATTCCAAATCACCGAGCTCGAGAAAACAGACATTTGTAAAAAGTCGTTTGACGACGGCTGGTGTCCGAATGTGGGGACTTTCCGAGAACGTCAGAGCCCAATAGAAATAGGCGTTGAGTCTCCGTCGAGGATAAGCGATAAATTAGAAATACTATTACTCATGGGATGGCACTCTAGCGTTACCCGACTGACCAAGATTCTTATAAAAATGGAAGATTGCGAAGATTTTCCATCTCTCTCTCTCTTTTTTCAAGAAAGTGCAGATGAGACGTATAGTTTCGTCATTTTTGGGAATGTACCTAGATATCGAGAAGTTGGAACGATCGTTCCTGAGATTGGGATTTTTCGAATGGAGATTTCGAGCGTTTGGGTTTGGTTTGGGTTTGGTTTGGGTTTGTTTTAGGTTTGCTTGGTTCGTTTGGGTTTGTTTGGGTTTGATTGGGTTTGTTCGAAAATGTTCAGATTTGCGTGTGTTCGTTCGTGTTCTTTGAGTTTGTATGGGGTTTTTTTCACATGTTTGGGTTTGTTTGGATTAGTTTTGGTATTTGTTTGGGATTTTGTTTGGGTTTGTTCGAGGATGTTCAGATTTGCGTGTGTTCGTTCGTGTTCTTTGAGTTTGTATGGGATTTTTTTCACGTGTTTGGGTTTGTTTGGGTTTTTGTTTTGGGATTTGTTTTGGGATTTGCTTGGGTTTGGTTTGGGTTTGTTTTAGGTTAGCTTGGTTCGTTTGTTTGGGTTTGTTCGAAAATGTTCAGATTTGCGTGTGTTCGTTCGTGTTCTTTGAGTTTGTATGGCGTTTTTTTCACATGTTTGGGTTTGTTTGGATTAGTTTTGGGATTTGTTTGGGTTTTTGTTTTGGGATTTGTTTGTTTGGGTTTGTGTTTCGTGATTTGTTTAGGTTCTTGTTTGTTTAAGTTTTGGGATTAGTTTGGGTTTGTTTGGGTTCGTAACGAAAAAGTACGTCACAAAGGAACGACCAAACGGGCGTAAGAAACGGGTATTTCAATACAACTGTTGATTTTCGGCGTAACCGCTGTAAGCCGATTCCCATCCGTTGTTGGGTTGATGATAATGAGGACTCGGTCCAACGGCGTTGTGCAAATGAAGGTGAACAGGCTGATGTTGGCCCGGCCAGCCATGACTGGGATTTTGTGCGTAGAATTTCCCGAAGATCGCACCGATTTTCAGGACCAGCAGAATAACGCCTGCAATTTTTAAAAGAGATGTACAATACTAAGAATTCCGTTATAACTAATAACGATTCTTTCGATTACACGGAAACCCAAACAAACCCGAAACAACGATTTTTTTCAATCACCCCGCTGGTCTTCTAGTATAAATTGTTTTCTCGAGTTTTATTTTTGGCTCGTCATTTTTAGACTCCTCGTTACGTGAAATAACGATAAGAATAATAAGAAGGCGTATCTCTCTCTCTCCCCCCCCCCCCCCCCCCCCCCCCCCCCCCCCCTCCCTTTTTTTCCCCCCCCCCCCCCCCCCCCCCCCCCCTCCCCGCGGATGCCTTTGCAGATTTGCATGAGGCGAATGCTTTACTGCCCCCTCCTCTCTCTCTCTTTTTATCATTATTACCGTTATCGTTATTTTTACAATAATATTGTTTCCGCTTTATTTCTCTCTTTTTCTATGATTATTATTATTATTATTTATCATATTATTTGTTTGGGTTTGTTTGGGTTGTTGTTATTATTATTGTTTGAATTTTTGTCTATCGCTTCAAATTTTGAAACATGCAATCGACGGTCTAATTTTTTTTGACCCGGAATTCATGTTCCGGAGTACGAAATAACCGTTCATATATACCGTAGTTTTTCTCTCTTTCTGTTTATACTTATTATTTTTGATTGTATTTCTTTCTATTGTTGTTTTTAATTACGAATTTATTTTCATTTGTAGGTTGAGCACTTTTGTATTGTTATTATTGTTTTATTATGATTTATTTAGTATAATTTTCTTTCTTTTGCTTTCTTTCTCTGTTATTTTTCCCATTATCATTATTTTGTTATTTTATTCTTAATTTTTTTTGCTTTTGGATAATTTGGCTATTTGTTATTATAATTATTTTGTGCCATAGTTATACCGAGGCGTAATAAATTTTATCATCGTCATCATTATCATCATCATCTTTCTCTCTCTCTCTCTCTCTCTCTCTCTCTCCCTCTCTTTAAAAACCTTTGTTTAAGTAAAGCGTGTCAGTGGAGAATTCTTTACAAACTCATTCACGTATACAATTATGTCAGACGATTTTCTATTTCGCTTCTGGCATACCGAAGCTGGTAGAACGATACAGTTAATTTGATACGCTCGATTTAAGCGGCGTCACTTATACCTACGCGTGCTTGATTTATACCGTTGTCTTGGGCAGTCCGACCGCCAATTTTTATCGCGCAATCGGCTCGAGAAAAATTACGCGGTGCGCGTTTCTTCGGGTGACTTCCGGTTCGTTGCTGTTATGGGTCATCCTCGATTCTCTTTTTTGTTTTTTATTTTTTTTTTTCATGATTTTTTTAATTTTTTTTATTTTTATTATTTTTATTATTTTTATTATTTTTGTGGTAGAGTTATTAGAAATAGTGGAACTCACCGATCGAAAGACCCTTGAGGGATATTACGGTGAGAACAACGAGCAACGTCATCATCACTCCCATTTTGTACATCATCGGCATCAGCATAAATTGCAATCGCTTTACACCAAAAGTCCTTCCCGATTCGACCCCTGATTCTGTAATGACAATTTTCAATTATTATTTCTTCATCACTTGGCATTTTCTTGCAACGCTTTTCTTCCTCGTTTCGGTTTGCTTGGGCTTACTGTCAAATTAGATATGAGGATAAATAATTGGGAAATTTTTGAAGGTCAATCGTCATTTATTTTATTTGGGTTTGCTGGGTTTGTTTGGGTTTGAGGAGAGAACGACACTTTTTGAACGTTTTGAAAGAACTTTTATTCTTTAAATATTTTTATTTTTTAATTTTCTGGTGTTTTATTTATAATTTTTTTTTTTTTATTTTTTTTTTTGGGGGTTTGTTTGGGTTTGTTTGGGTTTGGGAAGAGGAAGAAGAGCTTCGGAATATTTGCAAAAAATATTCCGTTTTTTAAAAACATTTTTTTGGTTGAATCGTAATTTTTAATTAAGGTTTTCCTTGGGTTTGTTTGGGTTTGCTTATGGCGGTTTAGAGAGGGGGTGAAGAATTTCAAATGTGTGAAAAGAAGTTTTCTTTTTTTTTATATTTTTCTATTCAATTCCCAATTTTAATTGTCGTTGCTGATATATTTATTTACGTATGTTGATTTACTCGTAAATTTATTCTTTTGGAGTATTTAATTTTGTTAGGAAACGTTTGCGGAAGTTTGTCTTCATGAATTAATTATTCCACGCTCGAAACTTCGGGCAAGTATTTCGGTCCTTCGCAAATTTGTGTCACGCTGACTTTCGATTGAATTTTAATTTTGGTGTCGGTTAGAAGGCAGGTTATTTGATTCAATATACAGGGTGTCCCACGATGGAATGTCATCCGTGAAATGGAGGCTCGCGGGGGAAATTCTCAGTCGATTGATATAAGCATGTATGGTCCATGTCTCAGGTCCGTGTCGATGTGTTTTTATATCTTGAAGACAATTCCACCATTTAATTCGACTTGAACTATCCATTTTTAAGGAAAAATGTCAAAAAACATATTCTAGAAACGTTTTTTGCATTTCCCCAGTCTAATTTTATACTTTCGGCAAAAACTCGGATATATTCGGAATCAGCGGAAAATTTCCGATCAAATACACCCGTTTAATACTTAAAAAACGGAAAAAAAATTTTTTCGACCTCCCAGGCCACTTTTCCGGAATCACAAAAATCACGATATTTCAAAAGGTCGTAGAGTGAGCTTCTTAGATGCTATGGGGATACATTTGGTGGGTTTGGAAAAGGTTTTTGCCTGACTTAAATAATGGCGTTGGATTCGTATCGATATCGCTAATAGTTTTTCCGGAAAGTCCACTTGAAAAATCGCTAAAAAAAACGCAAAGGGGTATGTATG
>JAPYZI010003056.1:0-32157 GCA_030523105.1 Ophioninae sp. A BG-2022a | reverse complement strand
GGGACGTGGGCATATATGTTGTGGTATCCCTCTTTTGAGCCTACGCCTAGCGCAATAGCTCGGGACGAGGGTAAAAAGGGGTAGTGCCGTGAATGGAATAGAATTACGGAATTGATACGATGGATGGTTATTGAGGAATAATTCGACAGACTTGCACAAACTTAACTAAGGTTTATTACAAGCGACTGTTTGGATTTGATGATTTTCGGATTACAATAAAGAAATTGACAAGAAGGTTGGTGTACATGGATCGGAATAAATGAAAATGATATGTCGCTTACATTTGTCTGGTGTCGAAAGTTGTGTATACGTGTGCGCTCGCTATGGATCGGATGACGCTCGCAAGTGCTCGGTTATCGGTCGTATAAACAAGGGCGTTCGCTGGTGCCCTGATGCGCTCGCTAGTAGCGGAGTCGAACATACACGCACGAGATTTTGAAAGAGTTACAGATGTGTGAATGCGCGTTGGTATGCGTAGAGTTCGTAATCGCGTTGGGATTTCGTGTATACAATGGATAATTGTATTGAATTAATAAGAGAATAATAATTTGGATTCGATGGATAATGTGGGGAGACGTAGATCTGGTTGCTGAGGTTTTTGTCGGAAGACTTGGATCTGATTATAGCGGAATTAGTTAGGAGACTTGGATCTTATTGCGGCGGATACTGTTGAGAGACTATCTGAATACAACTGGATTAGTCAGTAGACTTCGATGTTAATGCCGCGAATGCTGTTGGGAGACTATTTTTCGGAAGGAAGTCTTTTTCAAAGAGCAAATTAGGAGGGGATTGATTGTGGGAGAATGAACCATAGAGAGATGGAAGTTTGGGGATGCAGTTCTTTAAGGATTGATCAGTTGCGACTGTCGATAAGAATTGGTTAGTGTGATTGGTCGCAAAGAAGTGTGATTCTACGTACGTAGCTTTGATTCAGAGAATCGGCTTCATTAGTTCCTTATATGGAATGGATTACATCAGGGAGTGGAGGAACCTTTGTGTCGACTCTTGGTGTTTGCGAGTTCGATATTTGATATTTAAACACGGGCGAATGTGACTCGAATTTTATAATCACGATGATTGCTCATATCAGGTATTATATATGGGGTTACGGACAAAGAGACCGGATGTCTTTATAATTTCGCGGACACTGAGAAGTTCATGTTACGTATAATCGATTGTGGGTCGAAGGTTGTTGATGAGAAGCTCCACGTATCGTTCAGTATAGAATGCAGAATTTTGGTATAATTGTCCATGTTGCCGTGGGATGTGACAAGATATCATAAATATTGTGATTAAAAAGTTATTATTGTTAAAACTACAATTTAAGTTCGATTACTGATTATGCACGGTTGTAGATTTTAAGATTTTTCACATCATTATAAAAACTATTCTTAAATAATTAAAAACAAAGTTATCGAGTTGTTGTTTATTTTTAATAATAAAGAAGTGTCCTCGCTAATCTTTGTCGTTTTATTTATTTTTCTACTTGTAATATTTTTTTTCTACTATTTTTTTTACAAAAAAGGGGCGATATTTGGCGACAGTACCTTATTGTTTATTATTTATTTAAAAGTCAAATTACCTCAATACTTTAATAGGTAGCCTCTTTAGTGTGTATAAGCCCCACATTCATGCATATTAACTTCAGTGTGTACCCGGGTGCCTGGTTATTAAACGAAGAAGGTATCAAGTTTGATAGTTAATAACTATTATTAAATAATTGATTATAAAAAAATTTGACAAAAATTGGGTTTCGAACTACGTAAATTTCGGGAATCGAGACGGTTATACAGTTTTTTAAAGAAAAAGTTAATAAATTCTATTTGTCAAAGCTGAAACGGATACCCGGATACCTGGTCATTGACCGGATGGTTAACATCCGCCGAAGCAGTTTTCCCATAAGCGATCGTGTTAAATTCATATTTTTTACTTCTAACTACTATAACTTCAACTACTAATATGTTTGTGAAAATTTCTAAAATAATTCACGGGCGATTTTTTAATATTCATCCAGTAATAATTTAAGTCTCGAAACTGTAAAAAGTACAAGATTGAGTACACAATGATGATTCAGAGTGCTGCGAAATTCTCTCGTAGCAGAGTATATTTAATGAAATATAAGATTTCCAATTAAAAATTTCAAAGTTGTTGTTTATGCGACTTTTACGGATGTTTCAAAGTCAAATTAGTATTAAAACTTTTATTGGAAATATTCTTCGTTACAATTCGTATTTCTAAAGATGTGTGCTTGCATTATTTATCTGGGATAAATAAAAGGTGATAATATGGGTGGCGGTGTATATCAGATGAATCTTAACTTGTTTAAGGACACCCCGTATATGTGTGACTTACACCATCTACAGCAGACATACATGGACCTCAGTGTGAAATTAAAAAAAAATCGTGTTTTTGTATTATTGTATAGTATACACTGTTCTAAACATTCTCTCAAATTTTTAAATCGAAATTCAAATTATTGCGGTTGTTACAGTGTTTCTTGTCGAAAGGGAATACGTGGGAGTACAATCTTTAAGCGTGTTTTTCTCGGAATGGTGTTTTTCAAAACGGTATCCACTCAGAAAGGAAGAGTTTTGAAGATATCTATTTCCAATTTTGAGAGAACATTTTTAACGTAATTCTCTATTGCGCTATGAAAGTTTTTTTTTTGAAATCTTCCTATTTTTTTAACGAAAAATTATCGGTAAAAAGGGCCAAATTCGATACTTTTTGTTCAAAACACCGCCATTTTGTCAAATTAAGAGAGAACCTCCATAGCGCGATAGGGACTTTCCTACAAATTAATAATCTTTTTGAAATGCTTGTTTCTCATCAAAATTGCGGCCGCAATCGTGGACATCGTACAGGAGCTTTTTTTTGTAACGTGTAATTTCAACAATTTATATCATTATTATATACTAAATAAATGAACGTAAAAAAATCATTTCGTATTCGGCATAAATGTATTTATTTATCACAAGGACACCAGACTGATTAGTTTATTGCAACAATTGAGAAAAAATCGCGAAAATCAGTGATTTTTCGAAGGGTCACAGTGAAACGATTACACAAGCCTTTTCCAGGATGAATTCTGGGTCGAAGAATCGCAGTGACGAACGTGTAGTTGGGCATATCGACAGAAAAGGCTTAAGTGCAACCTCCCACGAAGGTTCAATTTGGAAAAGCTTAAAGGAACCTTTCACGGAGATAACACTTGAGTCCCGTGCTTGAATTTGATTGAGGCTGCAACTAGACCCTAATCGGTTTTCCCTAACTTACTTAGGGCTCTAGTCTGGAAGCCCGTGCGGGCCCCTGAAAGAATGGTCACGCTTTTTAAACTAGGGTCTTTGAAGGTTACCAAATCAGAGCCCTTGCAACCGCCTCACGCTGCCATTTCAAAACCATGACATCCTCGTGATCAAGCTTGATCGGGGCCCAAGCATAAAAATTGCAACTTCATGAAATTCTGCTACGATTATAAGCACTCGCACGCCGAACAACGTCGTGCTTATGAAAAATGGAAACATCGCAGTGATAAAAAAATGTTAAAAAAAGAAAATGATTGTGGAGAGCCACTCTACTATATTGATGCGAATGTTTATAAAACGAAAGTGGATGCATTCTTTTATCCGACAAAATCAAGCAAAGTCCATTTATGGAAACTTACGACAAAATGTTCGATTGATAGCATATATCCTGTAACAAATATCGATCGCAAATTAGTTACATTAAAATTAGCGCTACAACCCAATGGCACCGTTCGCACATTTGTTCTATCATTGCTACACTCATAAGGATATGTTTCAGTAAAGTCTTTTTTTTTAAAGCCGTTGATTTTTTAAGATAAAAGACTAGTTACGTTATTTTCTTTTTATTAGATAACAACGTGGAACTTTTGTTTCCCTTCAAGTATCAAGCGTTAACCAATCAAGGTTATTCTATAATCAATGAAACACGTGTATTTAATTCGATTAAATTAAACAATAATAAAATCAATAAACATTAAATATTGTTTTTGTAAATAGAGGTTCTGATTCGAAGACTTTATTCGGACCCGACCTGGTTGGGTTGTAATTATATTAACTCCCGTGAATATGAGCTACTTCAGTGAAGCCCGACTAGGTCCTCAATGAGTTGCCTCGAGAGTGCCACGTTTTGACTATCGAAGGCCCCGATACTTCCGCCCAATCGGGATCTGACTCGGTTGCATTATAATTATTCCAACAGGAATTACCCGAGTGAAGCCCGACTAGGTCCTTAACGGGTTGCGTTACGTCTACCGTATTTTAAATAAGCCTGGCGACCCTGGTATTACCCTATCCGGGCCTAACCTGGTTATGTTATGGCAATTTGTAATAGGGCATCCATGTTTTAGCCCTTGAAGGCCCCGATTGCCGTTAGGGCTGCCCTGGCAATATTGACGCACAGGGCCTTTCCTTGACTGGCCATTTAAGGTAGTTGGCAATATGAAAGCTTCTGGGAATGCGTTAACAAGCTTTGCACGACTAGTTATAGTTGATAGACGATGGTATGGGTTATCGATTTGTGGAAATTCGTCTTGTAATTAATTCCTCTGACATGAGCTTCCTAAAAGATGATGATCGATCGAACCACCTATCAAAACCCTATTAAGAACGTATATATTAGCCTAATCCCATCTTATATATTTATACACGTTAACGTAAACAAAACAGATTGAAGCGTAGTTTTTGTTCTTTTATGAGCCCAACATTTGTATAGGGTATGGAGGAAACAATTTTTTAGCCCTATATTTAATAGAAAATTAGGGAAAAAATCATAGAATTTTTAATAAAATAATAGAAAAATTGAACATAAAAATTTATAACACTATTATTATTGTTCTTCTGTATAGCTTTTCCGGGGTTTTGCGGCTCTCTTTGCGGACTTTTTCTTTTCTGTTCTTCCCATTTTCCTCCGTTCCTTCCATTTTTCCCTATGTTCATTAGAACATTATTTTTCTATTTTTTAATTAGCCCAAATGACACTTATGTTGGGTCTACACATGTACAGTTACATCTACACATATAGACGACCCGAATAACCACCTTGCACGTGCTTTTTCTAAAAACCAATAATTGTTTTAATGTTCTTCGAGCGCTATTCTCAATTTCTTTATAATATTATGATTATTCATTTTTATTTACAATTATTATGGTCATCACGATTCCATTATATTATTATAACGAATTTTGCTATTGAGATCACAATTGTTATTAAGATTGTCAATAACCGTTGTTGAGATTACCGTTAATGTTCGAATTATATTTGTTTCAGAATGCCAAAGCTTCGTACGACTTTAGCAGCAACGATCCTTATCCCTATCCACGGTATACTGATGATTGGTTCAACAGGTGAGCCGATATAAAAATCGTTATGTAAATTCTAGCGCGCATTCATTATCTATCTCTCGTCTGAAAAATTGTTATATATCTCATAATTATCACAATATATCTCAAAATTATTGTATATCTTTCATTGGCTCGAAGACGCGAGGTAATACCACAAAAATTGGAACCCATCATTTTTACATCTATATATTTGTCGTATTATTTGAGGGTGTGAAAAGTTGGTTCCGAATGGGAGAATTGTTGATTTACACGTCTACATCGTGTCGTATATGTTTAGCTTTACGTATAGGTAATTAAATAATACATTTATTATAGAATCAGTCATATTGGTCATAGTTAGTTATATTAGAAAATTACATTCCCAAGTATTCAATTATTATTCACGTAGGTACATGTTTGTTACTTTGTTATACATATATTAAACTGTAAAATTGATAGCTATGTGTGTTTATCTATGAATTTAATGAATACGTTCAGAAAATCGTATTATTATAATTATATTGACATTTCCAATGATTCCTATAAATAATGAATCAATTCGTCCGAAACTCAGCCTGATCACACTCTTGATTCTAAATGTTGATGATACAATGTTAGAATTTGCAGCGATTTAGGTATGTTCGTTTCACAACCATTAATTTCTGCAGCAGTTGATTTTCCATAATCGTCCTTGTTAAATTTACATGTCCATAACTACTAAATTGTTTACCAAAAATTCTAGAAGAATCAATGTAGTATAATAATATGATTAAACGAACTTACCAAGTGAAGTTCAATCATCATTGTGGGAGCGCCTCTTCTGAGATGATCAACTGTGTGGTTACAACACAGTTGATCTTGAGAAAGGGACGCGAAATACAATTCTATCAAGACATATTGATCTCCAAATATAAAAAAATGTTCTCGATTTTTCAATATCCTTCTAGGAATGCCTTAATTTTTTGAACCGGAAATCATCAATCTACTTTGAAATACTCTCCATTGGATCCGATAAACTCATCAAGATTTATATTCCATACGTACCGATCAAATTTAAAATTTAGACATGTAACCAAAGAAACGGACAAGAAAGCGAATGAATGAAAACTTAATAAAAATAGTAAAATACCCAAAGGGATTGATGAGGGTAGATAATTCTGAAGTTGCGGAAGCTCGATATGCAGGTGCGCGGCGTCTTCGTAAAGTTCGTAAAATATTTTTGTACTTTCAATAATTAAAAGGAGAGATTTCCTTGGTAGTAGGCGACCAATAATGACATTCATTAATGCGAACGTTGGAATGATGGTCTGAAATATATATAAAAAATATAAACATGCAAACATCAAATGACAACGTTCAGGGTATAAACCTGGAGAGTATAAACTCGAGAATTCATCCAGATGTATGCTAATTTCGAACCATTTATGTCAAGTATACACACGTATATATTGAGCTTCCTTATAAATACAGTTGAAGCAATACCGAAGAGACAGTAATCACCAGTAGATTACGGAGAACGTAGTCGATCGTTAATTGAGTACGATTAGCGGCTAATGCTGTTTCGATTAACGTTTCTTCCTCCCCCCACCCTCCTCTTTCCGTCCTTCATCGCTTTACTCTCACTGTTGCTTGGTATCGATTAGCTATTTAAAAACCCCCTAAACGCACGCGGATCCACTTTTCTACCCTCTATATAACTCTTTTCTCATTTTCGTTTATTCACCTCGAATCGTTTCCAAGCATGAAAAACGTGGATCGAGACTCACGTGCTGCAAACTCAACGGGCTGGGCAATCAAATTTTTTTGATAGTAAGGTAATATAGAAGTTTTCGGATATTACTTGGATGGATATTAAAAAGTCTCCAAAATTATTTAAAATTTAAGGAATGATATACCTATAAATGTAAAACGTGGGGTATGATAACCCAAACGAACCCAAACCGAAAAAAAAACTTCTGGCATCATAACCCAAACAAACCCAAATAAATACAAACCCAATAGTTCTTGATACAATAACAATACATGAATTGTTTCAGAATATTTCATTGAATAATTGAATAGTTATAGACATATGGATTTAACACAGTCGCTCATTTACAAATGTGTTGTACAACGCGAATTAATCTAAATCGCGACGAATTATGAATATATTACAGATTTCGGATCGAGCGATGGAATTGGATGAGCTTACAATAAATAGATTTCGTTTGTTTGGGTTTTCAAATTAACTTATGAAATGGTGAAATAGTTATTTCAACGATGGGTTAATCAGCAATCATTAGAAAATGTACGGTGAGTTTTTGGATAATTATTGATAATAATGAAATGACCTGTACGTAGAGACATTTTTTTGTTGGGCTGTTGGAACAGATGTAAAGTCACTGACCCCAGTCGAGCATTTGCCGATATAGTGAAATTGGACTTGAATTATTATTGAAAATAGAAAATTAACAGCTTAAAGTATTAATCTGTCATTAAATTAGCTGTTTATAAGTGTAAATTGTACGAGGTGATCTAGACTTATAAATCTACGATTTTTCCATTTTCGATTAAAAATAATGTTGCATAAAGCTTTATGGTTATGATATTTATTAAACAGTAAACGAAAAAACGGTATATCTTTAGATCGAGCTCTGAATCATATTTAGTGCGATTGGTGACTGGTCCGTTGAAAAAAGGTCCCCCGTTATGAAGTTGTTCAACTTCTCTCGTATGGTAGGAAAAAAATATCGATTTTTTTTCCTCCTGCAGGGGAAAATAAGCGTTGAAATCCTGTCGAGTCACGATATGTTACTCGCAAACTGCTCTGAAGATGAAAATATATTGCGCACGTGAAACATTTTGGGGAATGTCGTAGTGCGGAATTGATGGACCGTCCCATCGATGAGGGTGTTTCCTACTTTGCTTCCCTTCCGATGGGTCCTTGACACGCATGTGCAACCACCATCAACAATTTTCTGAGCGATTCATGTATTGAATATTTATATTGTGAAACCAGCATGGATATTTACTAAATAAGAAAGTGTCAATCAGCGAGACACTTGTAATTGACAGGGCATCCTTCATAACAATAAGGATTTTTCAGGGCTTATCTCAGGCTTTCCTGATAAGGAAAATCCCACTTCATAGGGTCATTGCGAATTATCGGGACGGACTAGCATAAGCAACTTCGACCAAATCGTTGGTGGTGTTTCAATTACTAAACTCGATTACTCGATAGTAGATAAAAACAGGGTAAAAGAACGCGATGGCATTGAACATTTATTATATTTCACATTTACGAATCCTTCCATATATAACACAATTACTCATCGCCGTTATCCATACATGGAGTGATGCTAGCGCGTATGTATGAACAATCCCATTCGGATTTTCGGAAATTTTTATAGTGTCTGATTTCCGTTGAATATTTTCTATAGGAACAATTGTTTCTTCCGAAGCACACACGTACGCATATCCATTGATAGGGATAACATACAGGACTACCATGCTTTCCATTCGACGTCGTTTAGGCAACTCTGACGGCCCACATTATTCTGCCTCAAATGTTCCTCAGTCGCGAAGTGCGATCGGCCACTGAGGGCCTATGTGAGGCTATTCGATCAGGGCTCTAATGAAATTAGGAAAATTCTACCTGGGCCCAACCAAAGCCCTAATTCAATTCCTGTAACGGACATTTCCATTGGGCGATCTACGAATCTTTCATTTCTTCGATTTTTATTTCATCGGGCGGTTATTTTCTCACTCACTTTTCCACAGATCGAAGTGTGTTCAGTTCGTTTAGCGATCGTTCAGGCATGACACTTTCATTCGCTCTTTCGACGCCCGCAATCCACGATTCATCAGTCACTATGGTATTACGCCCACGCGATATTCTGCTGACGCCTGCAATCTACTGATAACGCCTGGTTTTTATAATTGTTGATTTTTCCCACGCTGCAGCGATTCCCACGCGCGGGAAAAAAATTCGGATCAATTTTAGACGTGATGTCATTGGGTTGTCAATATCAATGAAAAGCTTCTTCTTCGTTCATACAAATTGTATTCGCTGTTTTACTGGACGGCTTATCAGTTCTGTAAGTTCGTTTTACCGAATAATTTACTCGTCCTTTTTTTCTTTGTTCGTAGAACGCAGTGGAAATATACAGCGCTCAAGTTTGCATCGATTAAACGCAATGTATTTTTTAAATTTCTACTTTTAAGTATAAATTTACAAAATACATTGTTTTTGACATTTGACAAAAAAGCTTTGGTTAATAAATTACCTAAAGCTTTTTTGTAGGAATTATAAGTGACAGTCTTTAATAAAAATATATGGTTTGAAAATATATACAATTGCAAAAAAAAATGGCCAAAGAAATATTCAAACAATTAAAAAGGATTAATTTTCTACGCTTTCCAGCAAACTTTAAAGTAGTTGCCAATGATACTTTGAAAGAATCCATAGGGTAAACAAATTACAAGGCTTGCTAAGTAAAAGTTTGTCGGAAAGTAATATTCCATCGGAATTGGCCGGGTTAGCAACACTCGACATAGTGATGGATTCCACCGCTTTGTTTTGATCGAGCGGACGCTGAACTCGATCAAGGGTATACTCCGAACAATTTCGGCGGGCTATCAAAAGACTCTTCGCGAGACCTTGCAAAGTCAGTCTTTAAAATCGCTTGGACAGGAACAGTTCATTCCCTACATAGCCCGACCAAATATATTTTCTCTGTAATTATGTATATATATTATCGCCGTAATAACTAACCTGCTAAAAATATAATATTTATATTTTTTATTAACCTGCTCGTTTATGAGTTTTACTTTATCTACGACACCCTAACTCCATCAAAGTTACATAAGTTTTATTAATATTTAATTTCATGTTTACTTAGTTCCGTCACGGTTCCCTTATTGAATACGAAAAAAATTATTGACAGAATTTTTATTTTCATTAATTGTTCCTCATTGGTACGCGCTAATAGTGCTTTTACCTCTCCCCCTCCTTCTCTTCCTATTTAAATTTCCTCCAGATTTCTTCCCTGTTCCGCAATTTTTCTTCCCCATTCCACCATATCTTCTTCTCTATTCAATACCTCACCAGAACCTAATCCCCATTGCGTCCACAGCCGACTTACAGTATATTATTCCGCATTTGCCAAGGGTACGGGAAAATTGTGGAAAACCCGTACCGGTATAGACGGCCATGTATTCTTCCGATTGCTTGGTGCACAGACTTTTTGTTAAAGTATGTACACTAAGGGCTCAGAAAAATCGGCCTTCCGTTCACTGGTCGATGCGCCAGGCAGAGCATGGCTAAGCGGTCACCGATCCAAATATCAGCCTCTCCCGACGCTGCTTAAGATTATTGTTAGTATTATTTGTATTGTTGAGAAAAATTGAAGAAATTTGTATTATTATAAAGAAAGGTAAATAATTTAACTGTTGACTTCTCTAATTATTAGATACATTGATTTATTTTACCTGTACATCTTTCGCTTTTAACGGTCATCCAACTGTCACCCTATATACTAATCCTCAGACCTAAGAGCACGCCAAATTCTTACATCTAAAAATACAAGAAAATAAAAAGACAATATATGCGCTACACTCTTATCTATTTACAGTTTTTTAATTACTACTAAATTATTAATATGCTAAAGCACATCCTGATTATTATAAAGGAAATATAAAATAATTGATTGATATTATTTAAAGCAAATCATTATTAAATCGAAGGCCAAAATATTTAATTATTAAATAAAAATGATTATTAAAGTATTCAATTATTTAATTTACTTCTTTAATTTTGACGTTACGAGAAGTCAAAGGAATAACCTGTCAAGAACAAAATGAGTTAGGTATGGGTTGTACAGGATTTCGCGACGCAGGCGGTACGAAGTTTTCCCCATTACTGGGAAAGCACTTCCGGGTCTTTTCAAGACAACGCGAGATTTCGGGGAATCCCGCTTATTCAGGGTCTCAGTCAACCTCGTTCCTTTAACATCCTACACGCTCCAATCGTACAAATATTACCCTCAGATAGATGTGTAACTCCGTCTTCAACCCTCTTGGCTTAGCGAGACAGAGGGTGTCGCAAATTGAAAAAAGATGAAACAATAAGTTTATGGTTTAGAATGATAGTGTGAACAAATATGGCGGCTTTTACGGATAAAACTGATACCATTTCGTTAGGTAATGGTCTATCGAAAATCGAGATTCTCAACACGAAACATAAAAATAAAAAATAAATAAATATATCGACAAATTCGTACACTTGCAAACCCAAATCATTCTGAAAAACTGAATACTCTAATAATATTCATATTACAAAACCAATAAATCATAAGATGCACGTTCTTCGATTCATTTATTTATCCTTGCTTTCATATATTTTGCCTTCTTTGCCAGATTCCGTTCGTAAATTGAATAAGGACTTTGGTCGGATACGTATAGAATTTTTTTTAATTGAGTAGGACCTTGATCATTTGAACGACGCTGAATGGAAATTTGGAAGTTATCTCCTACTTACTCCGAAAGAAATAATTTTTCCTCTGAAAAATATTCTGCAGAAATTAGTCACTATAAAAATGACGAAAAACCCGAATGGGATCGTTGAGGGATAAAACAGAATAGTTTGAAGAATAGTAGGGGTGTAATTTTTTAAAGGATTTGTAAATGTGAAATATAATAAATGTGCAATACCTTCCTGTTCTTTTATCCTGTGTTAATCTATCATTGAGTAATCGCGTTTAATAATTGAAACACCAGCAACGATTTGGTCAAAGCTGTTTATACTGGCCCGTCCCTATAATGCGCGAACCTGGTCCTATTGTGGTAATTCCAATAGCGTTTTTACAATGAGCTCTGCAACGGCTTATTTTGATAAGGGGCGTCCAGTACATTTTCCGCTCGGGATAAGAAAAAAAGTTATTCGGAAGAAACTCGAGAATTATCTGACAAGTATTGCTGAACTGTGAATCTCCGAATATTTCAACGGCTTGTTCAGGCGGTTCGAGTGAAATGTGATTTGCTCCTCCATCAGGAGGACTTTTCCCGGTAACGGTTTTTACAAAATTCTCATGTCCCTCTTAATGAGGTACTACGGAGAAAGATATCGAGACTCCGAGTGACACTTAGGGTGGATGAATAAGAGCTAGAGGTACCTACGAGAATGAAACAGACCTCCAAAGGGAAGCGTGACATTTGTCGTCTGGAGAAATACGATCCTGCGACCTTTTTACGTTTGACAAATCTCGAATTTACTCGGATTTCGAGACGAGTGACAACTTGATGCTCTTGTATATACTTTCCCGTTGCGCAGAGTTTCTCCTTACAAAGTATTCGCTTCTTCGCCATTTCCCAATGGCGCAAAGGAACGACACGCTTCATATGAGGAACAGAAGAATAGTTTTTAATTTCTCGTCTTATTGAGCCACCTTGAACAATAAATCTATTTTGTGAACATGTAGCTTGACGAAAAGATTTGTTTTCATCACGCTTGGCAACTGTGACACGTGCCAAGCTCCTAGGCATCCCAACCTTCTCCGTTTATCGTTTACAATGGAACGGCGATCCGGAAAGCTCTGTTCTGCAAAGCGATATCACCATGATAACTTCGGCGACCGGAATTTATATCTCGCTCCAAAGGACTTCGAATGTCTGATATTTAGAATATTATTATTTTTAAAAATTGGCCATTTTTTTCCGTTTCTTCATTCAGAATTTTCTTATTCTATATAAATGTTGTCAATATTAAAATATATATACAATGTATAATACAATATAATACAATATAGTCAATATGACAATATAAATATTGTCATAGTTCTATATAAATGTTGTCAAAACATCCAACGACTCAAACAGTTTGAAGTTTTGGAAAAACAATACTATAAAATATTTTTTTCACATTCACAATAAAATGGCCACACAAGAAACAATTTTTGACGTGAGGATCAGACTGAATTTATTTTGGGGTCGTTAAGATCGAGTGTCAACCCCATTTAATTCCACCATGTCACTTTTTTTTTTCATAAACTCCAATATTCCTGTAATTATAAGGCCCTATAACCTCAGATAACCCTATAAATATAAGGATATAACCCTATAAATATAAAGGTATTTGAGGTTATGGCAAAAGCCTGACTCGATGAGGTTAACCGGATTTCAGGTTCCGCTTTATCCATAACTATATACAACCCTATATTCATAGGATGCAATAACCTTAAATAACCTTATGTAATGTAAGATTATTTGAAGCTAATTTCAAAACCAAAAGACACGGGATTTAATGGACTTCAGATTTGGTTTTTGGCATAGCTTTAAATAAACCTGTAATTATAAGGTACCATAACCTCAATTAACTCTATAAATATAGGTCGTTTGAAGTTATATAAAAAACCTGACATAATAGGGTTTAATGTACTTCATTTTTGGCTTTTACCATAATCTTGAATATCTCCATATTAATTAAACAAAATATATAGAATTATCCTATATATTCTGTTTAATGAGGTTACGTGCACCATAAAATTCCACGTGCTTTGATCGGATTAGAATCGTTACCCTGAAATTCGACTTACATAAATATAGACGTATGAGAAAATATCTGCACATAAAGATGGGTTATCCCACGATCCGAATTCGTGCAACTATACAGCGTATTACACTTATAGCTCCCCGTAACCGCTTCTATTTATGGTTTTCGTTTCGAGTTTGGTTAGCGAACGGAAAAAGGGCGGGAAATAGATGAGCGGGAAGAGAAAATACGATATTGCGCGAACGCTGGCGTCCCCGGATTATCAACCAGGAGAGCTTAGCTGGCTACAAATCGTCCATAAAGTAGAAGCGCGTGAATTTGTGCTGTGATAACGATAGGCGCGGCGTCGCGACGCTCATCGCTGTCGACGCGTCCGGAGATTATTACCTTTGGATATATGACACGGTATCCAATAAAGTTCATAATCTACGATTGGCGGAAGAGGGTCTCATCTCGCGTTTTGTTTTCCCTTTCATATGACCAAGTTTCAATAGTAATTCATTGAAATCAATGGGCCGGAATTAGACGTCCCCTTTATTTTTTTACTTATTCCCAATTCGAGGCGAAAAATATCCGCGTTTAATATACTGAATCTTAAGTTGTAGATAAATAATGTATATGTCATGGGCGATGTCTACAATAAAGATATTCTATGGAATATGTAGATATTTTCGGCAATACGTAGTATTGCCGAAAATAAGATATAATGTTTCAAGACAATGCATGAAACATTATATCTATCTTTCGCTATTACGTTTTGTACTTACAAAAAACATCTCTCAGGTGGCACCCTTCGATTTTGTTGAAATTTCGATATGCTATAAAGCATCGAAAAGTAAGTGGCACGTATTTTTTTATCAGCGGAAAAACGGTTTAATTGAATGAAATCAACCCTTGAAGAAAGGCATCTCAAGGGGTAATATATGTAGCAGTTTCACCCATAAAGAGTCGACCGATATTAACCCTTTACAACTCAATAAAATTTTATTTAATAAAACGTAGCTGTTAGGGTAGCATTTGCAAAATAAAAAAAATGTATTTTCTAATTTTCAAAAATTGTAATCAGATATCTCATAAAATTGAAAAAAGGGAGTGTAATGTTACGGGTACATTGCTGCAATGTGTTCCACTACGAAGTTTCGAACGTTTTAAAACAATTTTTTTGCTTGTTGTTACATAATGCAATGCCACACTTTTCACAAATTGTCTGGGATTTGCCAGAGCATTTTTGAACGTATTTTAAGCCACTTATTTGACAAAACGTCCAATTGTTCGATTTAAATTCGTTTGTGTTGAAAAAGCGCAATCTATGGGGTATGAACTATACTAAACATTGAAGCGCGATATGTTTCAGAGCGGGAACTCTATTTTATAACCGAAAAAATAATTTGCTTCAGATTTTATATGGACAAATTTGGTATGTTCCAGAACTGTCCCACAGTGATATAAAAGCGTAACGATGGAAATTCCACTATAGCATCAATGCAAAAAAATGTAGGTTTCAATCACCCCTAGATTTGCCTTTTTTTACCCCACACATCGAAATCGTGCATAGAAATAAACAAACTGCGTCGCATCTTTGAACCACCTCTTACGTGGATTAAAGAGGCGATGTCGTATTGTTTTTTTTTTTAATATCTACATTGATATAAAATACTCCTAAAACATGCAACTGAATGTTTTCTCATGTTTCAACCTTTTGCCCTTCTCTTAAGGGTAAACTACCCCCTCGAAATTCCATTCAATTTGCGGTTTTAGCAAAGTTTCAATCCATATGCTTTAGATTATTATGAAACCCATCGCTAATATTAATTTTATGCTTCATATATGTGGATTGAATTTAAGAAGAGGTGTGTAGCGAGCTGGGGGACAGGCGGGCGGGGGGGGGGGATCCCTTAATCGTAAGACTCATATATTCGATTTCAAACTCTCTCGATTATGATCCGAAAGCATTCAGAAACGCACATACATTTCCATTATAAGTAGTTATATATTTTATCATGATCCTTCACAGAATATATGTGAATGGGTCATGTGCGAGAACATTTTTTATTGCTCGTCACAAAGTTTTAATTCGTAAGATCGATGTGGCGATTATTAGATGTACGTAGTGTATAGAGTCGTTGTGTTTAAGGCTTTTTTTGATGAACACCATTATTGCATAACGTATGAACTCTGTTCGTAATTATCGTACACGCAAGAATAATATGACGACAGCTTATGAAAAAATCATTTGATGATGTAAGGTTGTAATAATTTCTTGCAAATAATATTAATAACATGATTTTACAGTACTACAAAAAAAATTATGGAATAATCACTTTATAAAATAATCGCTCATCTATTATAAAATTGATCGTCAGTGAGGATAAATGTTACTATACTAGTGTATTTATGAATCGTTCTGAATGAAAGTCGACGGAGTTTCAAATCGAATATGTGAGCCTCTTCCCAAATTGAATCCACATATATACATGTATACTCAAATATAAAATGCATATTACCGATGGGTTTGATCACAATTTCAAAGCGTACGGGCTGAAACTTTGGTAAAACCGCAAATCAAATGGAATTTCCAGGGGGGTAGTTGCCTTGAAGAGAAGAGAAAAAAAGTGTAAACATGAGAAAACATTAAATTTTATCTTTTAGGAGTATTTTATATCAGTGTGGATATTTCAAGATTAAAGATACGACGTCACCGATGTAATCCATGTGAGGGGTGGTTCACCCCCTCAAGCTTGCAGATCGGCGATTGCGCAGAAACACGTACAGTTCCATTTTTCGCCTCATTAAAATAAACCCCATTTTGTTCATTTTCAGGTAATATTTCGAAGTGTGGGGTAAAAAAAGCAAATCTAGGGGTGATTAAAACCTAGATTTGTTTTGCTTTGGTACATAAGATACTTGACCCATGTAAGGTTGAATCAGGAGCATTCAAATACTCGCGCCCTCTAACTCGCCATAGATCGCGCTAGCGTACGCGACCTATGATAGGTTCTTGGTCAGAGTCCTAAAACTTGGTGATTGGCCAGTGGATCGCGCATGCGCGGCCGTGCTTACTTCCTCGGTTTATCTATTTTTCCGCGTCTTGTTCGATTCCGTTGCTCTTCTGGAAAGGATCGGCGTCGAGTTTTTATCGATCGATAATCCTCGTGCTCGGTGTTTTACGTGTTTACCCGCCTTTATACACGTGTTTCTCTGTAAAAGTCCTCCGCTGCCCGTTATTGAATTCGCTACTCGACTCGACGTGTTTACGTTATTTGAAGCGTCCGGATACCGGTTGAGAGCACGCATCTCTCTCGCCAACACCGAGCGCCAAAACCCCCAAAAAACGTGTGTACAACCCGCTTAGACTAAAGTTCTCCAATAAAGACGTGAACCCACCTTATTTGTTTTTAAGTACAAAAAAGAAACTATGAATGTCGAAATAAAACAAAAAAATTATTTAATCATTAATTCAATAATCCACCCATTAGTAATAATATTTAAACAAAGCGTTTCTGGGCCTTATTTAGATCACTGTTCCTAATAAGGCTATGCTCGTTGTAACTTCCTACAAAATATATATATTATCTTCAATTTTAAACTCAAATTTTGATAACATGTATAGTGTTGAACCATTACATATAATCAAAATAAAGATTCACCACGTAATATTGAAAACATTTTTTGTTTTTGAAAGTCTTTGTACGTCGAATTTTAGGAAACGCCTACGCGCGATCATACGCGTTGCCTTCTGTCGACTGCACACTTGTTTGGGTTAGCCACAGTGCGGCGGTGGCTATGGCAATTGCGACCATTCGAAGCTAGATACTCGGCGATGAGAATTTAATCCGTTTAACTTTGTAGTTTTGGATATTTAAAACGTTGGCTTTATTAGGCTCTGGGCCTTACATGGGCCAGGTACCTAAGTGGATTTTTCATCGCTTTGTATTAGATTTTTTGTTTTTGTTTCATTAAGATCGGTTGACTCCTTGTGGGTGAAACTGCTGTATAACCCCTTGAGATGCGTTTCTTCGAGTGGTGGTTTCACCCCTTAAAAACGTTTTTCCGCCAAGAAAAAAATGCGTACCGCTTACTCTCCGGTGCTTTGTAACATTAACAACTTTCAACAAAATCGATAGGTGTCACCTGAAGGCTCGATAGGTGTTCCTTGTTAGGGAATGTTCCTAATAATACCTTGAAACTATATAGAATACCATTAGGATATTAGATGATACTCAAGATGGTCGACAAGTAAATCTTTTGTGTGCTGAAAATCAACATTACTAAAATGATCAAATAACCATGATATCAATCTCTTTATAAAAACGTATAGTTGAAAGTCACGTGCAATTTCAAATTAATCTTGTTTATCAAAGTAATATTATGCTATCGTGTTTTCTGGGGTTTGTTTGGATTTATTTGAGATGTGTTGTTTGGGCTTCCCTGAAGATTATTTGTTTAGATATTCGTATGTGCTTGAGTTAAGTTGTTTGTTTCTATGTGTTTGACAACACATAAATAGCTGTATCAGCGCAGCAGGTTTGTTGCAGTTTCCCTGTGCCATCATGCTAGTCACACAGAGTACGAGTTTGTGTTTGGCCATTATTGTAGAAGAGTCTTCAGGAAACGTCGAAATAACAAGTTTCGGGTTTAAGCGCAAGAAACGTATCGTATGGATGTTGGAGTTCGGTTCTCATGAGCTGTCTCACGTACCATACATAAAATATACCACTAGAAGTGCGGTTGCTCATGAAACATAGCTCTGAAAGCTTTTTCCTCCGTTCTTTTCCCTGGCATACGTGGGACGAATATATAATGTCCGGGTGCCATTCCTTCCGGTTACGGTTATAAATCGATTTCGTATTGTTCCACGTAATGCTTTAATCATCGCGTGTATACGTATATTCGTGTTCAGGTCTGGGGATGTATTGAGATGCAAAGCCAGCTCTCTGAAAGACGCAAAATGCCCATTGCAAGTGACAGTAGTGGCAGCCTCGAGTCTAAAAACGTTCGAGGTTGAATAAAAGGATGGACAACCGAGGTAAAGGAAGAACATGGGAGAAAATGAGAGAGAGAGAGAGATAGAGAGACACTGTTATGTACCTTCTCATCTTGCCTCTGCCACGAGATTGTTACATCAGAGTATACATATACCGAGAATTGTCTATATTTTGCTGCTCTATATCTTTTTCTTCTGCCATCAGATATTTTCATGAAGGAGACAGTCGCTAAGTTTCCCATGAGAAATTCTCACCTGTCCGCTTTCATCTTCTCCTCTCAGGCTATGACGTCAGAATCGGTTTATGGTCGAGGAACTTCTTCCACTCTTTTCCGCCTCTTCCACTAAGCACGTATACACATGCACATATATATTTCTTTAATCTTATTGCATATACATATACTAACGGAAAAAATTAAGGGATAAAAACAGCCAAATTTTAGCGGTTTTTCAAATGGCTGTATCTTTGTCAAAAATGATCGTATCGGACGAAACAAAAAAGAAATTTGAAGCTTGAAGTCTCTAGTTTCGAGATTTCACGATCAAACTATTTTTAAAGCTACATATTTCGCTCAATTCTGAAGGATACAGTGAAAGAAAAATTTCTCACATTTTATCGGTTTTTCTTACTGGTGCACTGATTTGGAAATTTTTATTTTGATCAATTCACTGAAAGGATCGAATACCTTATTTATTCGGCTTTAATTTCCTTTTTCGTACATCTCAATACGTCAATTTTTCGCCGAGATATTGAACTTTGAATGAAAAAGGATAATTTTGTATTTGTCCATTGATATCTCAGCAACCAATGGTCGCACAGCAAATAAAGGGTGGGGTTCGGAAAGTTGAATGAATCCTCTACAAAGGTAAACCATTCATTTTCCGAACATTTTTTTGTCTCACGCTACATCATATTGAAAAATCCGAAACAAAAAGGGTTTGAGATCTTTTTGGAAAATCACCGGCTTAATTGAAATTATTGAGGGTGCCATCAACTTGAAGCGTGCATTCTACAGTTCAATATACCCTGAAAAATTCCAGAAAGTTTCAACTGAATCCATTGAGTAGTTTTTCTGTTTCATTCGATTTATGTTTTGAAAAAAATTAAAGGATCTCTTTTTTTGTTCTCAAATGCTCATAATCTTGAACAAAACGAAAAAAAAATCTTTTCATCACTTTTTCACATTTGTTTCGATGATAATGTTCAAATTAATAATAAAGGAAAAAAATTTTGTTTAATTCGAAAAAAAATTTTCGTTGGAAATTATTTTTTTAATGATCTTAGGAAATGTGAAAACCAATCACCGCCGGCATTAGCGTTACCCAAAGCGTGGAGTTTGCACAGGCGGATTTACGCTTCGCGCGTGCGTGTGTGTGTGCATGTACGTGCGCGTGTGTACGTGTGAGTCATTATATTTTCCAAATTCATGGACCAGAAAGAAAAACCGAAGAAATTTGATAAAAAAAATTTTCGCTGTATTCTTCAGGATTGACCGATGCACGTGACTTTGATAATTTGTTGATCATGAAATCTCGAAACTAGAGACTTCAAGCTCCAAATTGCTTTTTCGTTCAGTCCGATAAGACCATTTGAAAAACCGCGAAAATGTGGCAGTATTTTTGTCCCTTAATTTTTTCCGTTAATGTATATATATATATATAAGAAATAAGAAAACTCCGAATATATATATATATATATATATATTCTCTTGTAAAGTTCAACTTGGTAGCTCTCATCTTACTCTTTTCCAATTTTATAATAGTATACAGGGTGGACCTCTTAACGTGACCACTCCAAATAATGATGTCCCCTTCAGTGACGAACAAAATGTCAGGAGTTTGATTGATTTTGTCGTCGTATAATTTAAAGCGGTGAAAAATTCGTTTTTGCCATGTTTTTGTCATAGTTTTTGCGTTCTCAAGATAATCAATGGTTTTTGAAACGTGAACATGGCTTTTTTCATATGAAAACGTAGCTGATATCCAGATGAATCGAACGAACTACAATATCATGGCCGTGAGATTATTTTCAGGTAAAATATTTTGGTGATAGGTCATTTGAAAATTAGTCGAAGATCTATGATATTATTTCAAGGTCGCGATATTATAGGTCGTTGGATTCGTCTCATATCCGCTGCAAAGTCATAATAAAATAAAAACATGTTCCCATTTTAAAAACCATTTATGACATTGAGAGCACAAAAACAGAAAATTATTTTTTCACTACTGTATCCTTCGAAATTAATAAAATTACTTCGTGACCTTTTTCGTCACTCCGAACGCAATGGAGACATTTGAAATGGTTATGTTAAATGGTCAACCCTGTATAACAACGAGTGGTGAATAATATCTGCGTCAATATTTGCAGTTAAACTTTTCATCGAGTAGCTTCGGTCAAGATGGAATTAAAGAGAGGAGACGATTTTTGAATGTATTATTGATGAATTTGTATGTGCATGTATTTTTGAAGTTGGAATGACTGTTCTTTCTACTGAGCGAGTCCATTTATACTGTTCAGAATTTTTCGCTATTTTTTTCTCTTTTGACATCGTCACGTGTAAAAAAGAGGCACGGACTTTTTTCTCAACGAGAAAGTGAACCAATCGAATCTCCTTTAGAAGTCGAGAGGCAGACGAGAAGCTTTGAGCGGTGTGGGTTTGAATAGTGAGGAGCTTTTCTTTATGAAGTAGGTCCGCGCATATATGCATAACGTTATAACGTTGCACAGCCCTGCAGATTATTTCTTTTCGCGTCACGCAGACGTATAAGAACTGATCTAAAATGTGTTTTGGTGAGAGTTGCTTATGACTCGATATCGGGGATACCTTAAATATTTATGATTCCCGAGTACCCCATAAATATTTATCGAATTTCCCGTAAGACGGGATAATTTGTACATCGCGGCAAATGTTGTTCTTGCGAATATCGATGAACAAAGAATTTCGCAATTCCTTTTTTTTATACTGTTCCAAACTGATCTCCGAAGTTATTTTGATGCTTCGCCAAGTTTAGTGGAAACTAAGAGAATCTAGGAAATTTTTTAAATTTCACTTTTCGTCCCCCTTGATTGGCAGTTTTCCGTTTTTTTACTGCGGTTGATGCATTTATCATTTTTTGATAGTTTATTTTATTTTTCGTAATGCTGAACATTTTACATCGTTTGCTGTGGCGATTTTTTGAGTTTTATATTTATTTGTTATATTGGGTTTTGAGGTTATCGTTGCTAATAATAAAATGATTTCGATGTATTAATAAAATTTAAAAAATGAGTCATTTTTTATCGGGCCGTCAGCACATATGTACATTTCTAAGTACCAATATATTATTAAATTAGCTGTTTGTAAGGCCCAACATGTATGACACGGTTTAGATGTGTCGATCTACGATTCTTCTATTTTACACCAACATTTCAAAATACAAGCCCGTTTCAAGAGACATTTCTTATTAAGGGGAATATTTATTTTTTTGTTTATTTGATAAGTTCTCCAAACCGGTGTATGGACAAGTAATGCTATTCCATCTGCATTGTGAATCATTAATTTAAATGAATAATATGTTTTTCTTAAAAATGATTAACATATGTTTTATTAATAACGTATACTTTTTTATTGATTGATTAGATTTTTAAATTATTTAAATTGATTTCTTATTAACGATTTTTGAAATTATGAGTCTTCTTATCTCATTAATAAATACGTATTTTGCAGTCATGGGACCAGGTGTGCCGGTGAAGTTGCGGCGGCAAGAGACAACGGAGTTTGCGGCGTCGGGGTGGCGTACGATTCAAAAATAGCAGGCATAAGGATGCTCGACCAGCCCTACATGACGGATTTGATTGAGGCGAATAGCATGGGACACGAGCCCGATCTGATTGATATATACAGTGCATCTTGGGGTCCCACGGATGACGGAAAAACCGTGGATGGGCCTAGAAACGCAACGATGCGAGCCATTGTCCGCGGAGTCAACGAGGTAAATGATGATCGATTTTAGGAAAAATTGCATTTTTATTTTTAACAACTCAATTTAAGAAGGGTGATATAGGAAACCATCGGTCAACACTGAACGACTGCTACACTAAGTAAATGTATACATTTTCGAATGGCTCACATAACCTCACCAGTACCTCATTTAATCATAAATCAACACTTAGAAATGTTCATTTTCCACTTTCAATAATAATTCAAGTCGAATTCGAAGATTTTGGCATTTAGATTTTGGTAGTTTAAATAATACGTTCTGATCGTTTTAGTATTATCAATAATTAATCAAGAAGTCAATGTACATTGAGTTTTTAAATTATTGTTTAAATCAATCTTTCACTATTTTATGAATAGACTACAAAACGCGATAGTCTGTTTATTTGAAATTGAGCCTCATCAATTGCGTCGTCCTGAACCTTAATGATATATTATTTTCAGAATTTGCAGCAATTTGGTTCCATTCGTTTTGCAATTAGTAACTGTTTTCCCGTAAGCGATAGTCAATTTATTTGTTTATAACTGCTAAATGATTTAATGGGAAAACTACTGCGTTGGTCAACTTAGAATATGCTTGCCACCGGATCGGCAGGTCCCGGGTTAAAACCCCGGTAGCGGCCGAGATTTTTTCCTATGCCCGTATCAGAAATGGCACGGTGAATACGGTATAGAGGGGGAAAGCCGGTTGCGGCAGCACAGTGGGGAAGTGGGGGGGGGGGGGGGCGTAAACATAATGAGAAAAATGGAAAGATGAAAGAATTGGATGAAAACGTAAAAAACCCGCAGGGGTATACGTTGGAAAAGTGGAGAAATAAGGAATTAAAAAAAAATTATACAATGAAAAATTCTAAAATAATTCATATGTTATTATACTCTCAAGAACTGTCGTTTTCAAATTTTCAAAAATGTTGGTGAATTTGTAAATATTCATCCGACACCTCAAGTTGCCGCAGAAAACGATTGTTATTGTTTAGGTTTTTTTTCGAACGTGTTTTTTTGTTGGTATTTTTGATTTAATATTTATATTGCATTTAAGAGATTAAAAAATGTATAAAAGTGGTTTGAGAGAAAAAAGGAGAGTGCGTTAGAGGGGGAAGCAGAGATCTAAGTAGGTATACCTTGAACCAGTTTCTTCGAGAAAGTACCGGATTAATCGTAGCAAGTCTCTGAGGACTCGTTCGACGACTTCAAGGCCCGTACTTTAATTACGGAAAATGTTTTAATGACAATTATAAAGTTTTCCTATTGAAACTCTTGCTAGTCACACGAAGAATTCTTTACTGTGTGACAGAGGGAGAAAGAGAAAGTGCTTGGAAAGAGCAAACTTAACTGAAGACTTGACAAAAAGTTGCTACCTGGAATTTGCGAACTTCGTCAAATCGTACATCGCATACGTGATATCGTATCGATTTTCACAGGGCAAGGCCAAATGGTAATCATTTGCCTGTGCCACAAGCAATTCTCCAACAATAGCGTTTATCTACTCCGAAATACGACTTGATGCTTTTAGAGAAAGGGGGAATTGTTGATTGTATCGGTTATTCAATAATTACCAGTTACAAGCTTTTGCTCAACTTGGCTTTCTGTGAGATGTAAAAGGGTGAATCAATATTTCGCTCACTTTCCGATTAGTTGGAATTCGAAAAGTTTGTAAATAGGCATTTGAGGAGTGACGACGAAAGTTCCAACGTAAAAACCATCAATACATATTCACGAAACGTTTTACTTTTTATCTAATAAAATCCATTGCAAACTATAGAGTTAAATAAGAAGTTAAGAAAAAAAATTCAAGAAAAATCCCGAAATTCAACCCTTAATGGGGTAAAATGGAGGTTCAATGTTTGTACGGAGAAATAATATTGAATCAACATATCAACTCGAAACATCGTAAGAGTTTATTCTAAAAACAAATAAGCAAATACGTATGTGGTGTTTTTCTAAATCAATCTTTTAGGGCGTGAAAATAAATCTAAAATTCGACATATTTCAGCATATAGAAACATCAAATTTGGCATGTTAGTAGTTATTTGAAATAAAGTATAAAATTAAAAATGTAATTGCACTTGCTTTTATCATTTGAATGAGATATTAGAAATTGACATTTCAGGGATGATTATGACAAATTTAGTTATAAAGTTTAGTGCACTTTGAAGGTTTGGCTGATCGTAAAATACACGGCTGTATGAGGAGGACATTTGGGGGCGATTCCCCAAAACTCCTCCGCTTTAGATGCGGAGGAGTTTTGGGTAATCGTTGATGGCGCCTTGGCCAGAGCTCGGTTCGCACGCACTCGGCAATGTAAATCCGCCTACGGGTGTTTGAAGCCTTCGGACGTTAAATGGCTAGCTTTTTCCGTGCGTCACACTCACTGTACTCCACTCGCTTCCTACACAAAACCCCTTGGGAGCTCATGTGCTTTCTCTCTCCTAACCCCGTCGTAATTGTACTGACACCGCTGACGAGGGTCGACGGAGTCGTGCCAGCTTGTCAAAGGACTACGGTGTGTCTTTATGGGTTAGGGGAAATCGTTGACGTTTCAATGAATTTCAGGAGCATAATTGTGAACCGTCCGATCCTTGATTTTCCCTGGAAAAGCCCAGACTTTTCTCATTTCTCAAGAAACTTCGAAATTGTTAGAGTAAACGAAATTGCGCTTGTTATCGCGGGTTTATGCTTTCCAAGACATCCGAGAATCTTAGGAGAATAGAAAATTAAATTGTTGGTTAGAAATATGTGCGGCAGTGTTGATAGAAATGCATCTTTGAGGAATCGGCTTCGGTCCGGCCAGACGAAACCTTATTTCCAAAGTCAAGGCATGGAAATAAAAGATCTATTGTACATTTCGATCCTTGCTTTGGATCCTCTTCAGAAATTTTATTCTGGTCTATAAATTGTGAAATTATATGGGCATATACAAATATGAAGTATTAACCAGGCACCCGGGTACCTACTGAAGTTATTATGCATGTATGTCGGGCTTATACACACTAAAGAGATCTATTAAAGTATTGAGGTAATTGGACTTTTAAATAAATAATAAACAATATCGTGCCTCGTTATTGCACGAAGGAGGTATCAAGTTTGATAGTTAATAACTATTATTAAATAATTGATTATACAAAAATTTGACAAAAATTGGGTTTCATACTACTTACATTTCGGGGATCCAGACGGGTATATAGTTTTTTAAAGAAAAAGTTAATAAATTCTAACTGCAAAGCTGAAATGGATACCCGGGTACCTGGTCATTGACCCGACGGTTAACTGGATTTTTTCGAGATTCGCTGAACAGCGAAAGGGTTCGAAAAAATGAATCGAACAATTTACAAAAGGATGGATTGGAATGTTTCGAGGCCTATGTTACAGGGTCGCAGAGGCCTGGGCAACATTTACGTATGGGCCTCAGGAGACGGTGGTGAAGAGGACGATTGCAATTGCGATGGATATGCCGCGAGTATGTGGACGATTAGCATAAACAGCGCGATAAATGATGGACAGAATGCTCATTACGACGAGAGTTGTTCGAGCACACTTGCATCGACGTTCAGCAATGGTGCCAAGGATCCAAACACAGGAGTGGTCAGTACGAAAACTTGTTTCATATACCTAAGTTTCAGTTCTTCAATTTTTTTTCATGTTAAAAAAATCTGTTATCATAATTCTATTGATATTTTTGACTACGAATACTCACCCATACTTCGCGGTATTATTTGTAACTAATTAAAAGGAAATTTAAGAAAAAGGATCGCTTTATTCGTGAGGATAAGTAAAGATAACGACAGGGGATGTTCGGTGTCCTGTCGTAGAAAGTACAAAAATTCGCATCTGAATTTTTGAAAAAACAAAACATGATTTTTATTTTCTTTTCGCTCGTGACTTTGTTGGAGTGCATTTAGAAATTTTCGTTAAAATACTTTTCAACTCCATAAGGAACTTTTCTTTTTTAATACTGAAATGCACCATCCTGAATTTATAGCCTGAGAGGAAATTTAGCGGTTTTTATTTACATTAAAAAAATTATCATGACAAAATTCTCATAAAGTGTACACTATTTTTATACAATTTCATACCCCTCCCCGTGCCATTTAGCTCGACGAAACTTGGGCCCAAGTGTTAGGCGTTAACGCGTGGTAAAAAGGCCAGACTGAACTAACATTCAATTAACACCGCTATATTCGGATGTTTATATTAACGACCCCCGCTCGTGATATTTATGTTTGATCCGACTATGTGTACACGTGTCCGACTCATGATGTTTATGTTTGGCTCGATTATCTATTTACGAGCCTGGCTCGTCATATTTGCATTTCGGCCAAAATTTTCATCACGAGTCAGACAACATTTTTATGGCGATTCAGACCCGTTAAAGCACGGGAAAATTAGTGTTTTCAAACGAACAGACGACGCGGGACAACTTGACTTTGTATTGTGTGATGATGATGGCAATGCTTTATCGTAAATCGCGCAAATTATTTGAGTGATTTTGCTAATTATCGATAATTGAGTATATTATAGGGCAGGGTAATGAAATTGATGCTGGTTGCTATTGATATAGCGTAGCGTTAATATTGGCCTTTTTGTGGACAAATGTTTCTTGATTTGAAGCCCAAATCGTCATTGGGGTATAAAAAAGAATAGATACGTAAAAGAATATATTTAAAAACATTATTTCAACTCTTTTCTTTTAACCCCGATAACCATTCAAATTGCAAGGTAAGCACACTCAAAGTATAGGTAACTGGTTTTAGCAATAGCCATTTCTCTCCCCGATCAGTACCATTATCCCTGCCACGATAATATGAATAATACAATCTCATCCCTGGAGGAAGTACGTGTTATATTGAATTAATTGTATTTGGGCTGAAGGTTAAATATTTTATGATTTCCTTCCGCTGGCACGTTCCATCGCTTTTCCATTTCTCATATTTACGTCTGTTTCTTTCACCTTTTGGCCGTATAAATTCTACCCTTTACACTCAGTTCTTCATTCCATTTGGTTAGGTCTGAGTAAAAGTGAGTTGTAGGGTTATTTCGAAGAGAAGCATATCGAGGATAAATGAAGAGGGAAAATTTTCCAAAGAGATGAGCTTGGGAGGTAAATGATTCCAAAAATAAATCTATAAGGGCTAGTCAAAAAGCTAAGTGTTACGTTTTCGTTCCCTTTTGTAACCAGATTTGTCGGCTTTCGTCTCTCTGCTGGTTCTGTTTGGTAGATATTGGTCTCACAGTGAAATATATGTATATGGACATCCCTTCAACCGAAATGGACAGGAACGCAAAGGTCAAACGAAGAAACGGACTGCGCAAGGCCAAAAATAGTGGCCATGACGCGATCCTAATGAAAGAGTCACGCAAGCCTTTCGAAACCAATCTGTCCTTTATAGGATTGTCGGCCTTATCAATTATCCATGTCGGATTCAAATTGTGAAAAGATACTCTTTGATCCGTCAACTGCCTACGCGCGATTTCTAAAACGTCAGAACTCTATTTCCCTCTCTCTCTTGATCCCTCTTATGTACTACGCATCCTCTACTCTGTCGGCCTATTAACCATACTCCCTTTCGTCACAACCCTTGGATCAACCGTTAATGGATATTGCGTATACACGAAGACCGAGACAACGTCAACTCACTCAACGATTATTTCGTTCGGCTGACGTCATCGGGAGATAAATGGCTGTACCATCACCATCGTGTGACCAACAGCCTCACGTAACCTACATTATCCAAGAACACACGTATAACATCGTCCTCTCTTTGAAATCACTTTTTTCTCATCGTCCTTTGAGAGCAAATTTTGTTTTTTCGATTTTCAATGGTCCGAAGTCGTTTTGGGAAGAGATGTGTGGATTCGTGAATATCTTGAGGGAGACCTAATGCTTTTTTTGGAGCGAATGATTTATCGTTGAAAAGATAGATGACGAAAAACGAATGGATTTTTCTCGTCCGGGAAAAACCGACTGCTGTTTGGAAATTCCTTCCGGAAGTGCCAGCTGTTTGTTAAAATTGAAAGTCCGGGTCGAAACGTTTTTCAAGTTTATGAGAAGACTTTTGACGTTTCGTAGAGAAGAGTGGTTGGTTTCGCTTTTAAAATCGACTACTTTTTGTTTCTCAAGGAACGCACACAAAATTGAGACGGCTCATTACGACCCTAGCTCGATTGAGTAATTTTGAGGGTAAAAGAGAGAGAAAAAGACGGGGCGAGAGGGTGAGCCCGGTGGTGACGTATTTGCAAAGAGACCTCTGATGCTGCCCTTGCCCGATGCTGGGTTGGTTCGTGGAAAATATCCAACGTTCAAGGTCTCAGATCGATTGACCTCGAGTAGGGTGGGAGGCACTGACAATAAGTTTGTTTGGGTTTAGAAAAGTGATATAATGCATCACTTTCTCCGTGATACACGGTCGAAACAAAGTTGAATGAGATATGCGCGTTTGTATTCTGCGATCATGAGACCTAAAGTTCGAGAGGGTGATAAGAGAAGCAGGTTACGAGTTCGTGTGTGCAAACTCAAATAAGCAGGCTCGCTTCTCGTAAAGCAAAGATTAATATGAAAACAGGCTTTTTTCGTTTAATTATGCAAAACCTCTTTCGATTATGTGGACGATAATTTCACTTACGATTAATTTTGGTTTTCGTTTAAACGTAATTCTTTATAGAAATATCGTGAAAAGAATGACCGATTTTGGAGTTTCCTTCTAAACGGAAAACCTCTATTATTTATATAAACTCATTTTTTAAATAGAATTAATTGAGATCTTTTTGTTGCTTTCGTGAATAAATGAACACTTCACGTTGAATTCGACTCTAAAAAAAGAACAAGGCAATTCAAAAACAACTTAATAGATAAGTGAATTACTGGACGAGCAAATGAAAACAAAAATTTCGCACATTGGCTTCAATTTTTGGGCACTCTGTCGAAAATTTTGTTGGCGAATTACTTAATTTTCTTTTTTTTTCAAATGCCTGTCTATGCTTTATCCTTCCTTTTGATCCCGGTGCTGTCGGAATATCCAATTTTTCTACTGACGTAGATGGGAACAAAAAAAATATATATTTTATTGTGTACTTGATGAGTTATCCACTACCAGGTAAAAAATTGTATTCGTATCAATGATAAAAGTTTAACAACTAATAGAAAATTTCAGTAAATTAATAATATAACCTTAAAAAAAGCTTAAAGTTATCAGTTTTATTTTCTATCACGCTTTTCGTGGGTGGCTCACTTACGTTGCTCCATTTTTTTTCTTTTTCATTCTCACGAGTATAAATCACATAGCAGGAAAGGTTTCCAGCCCCGTTGCCGCTAAGAAACCGAGCACACTGGGAGCCCCTTGTAGCCACGGGTGGTTCTTCAGTGAAAAAGCTAACGTAAGGCTTGCGACACGTGTAGGGAGAGGTTTCTCTTCGTGTTGAGGTTCAGTATGGTACAAAGGAGGAAATAAGAGGGCGCCGCGATCCAACGATCAATGAATATACGTCAGGTCGTTTTCATGACAAAAGCTCCGTTTTTATTGTTACTTCGTACACGTGTATTACATGATTGATCGCAAAAGGGTTGATTGATAGGTCAGCCGATCAGGACGAGCTAATGCTCGTGTTCAATTAGCACTCTAATGCGGCAGAATTTTACATGAATATTCAAATTTGAAGTATATGATGAATAACAATGATATGTGACAAGTATTAATAGCATTACGTAGAAAACTTGCAATAAAGGGGAAAACAATAAAGCATTCTATCTAGTTTTATCTCTTTTCAACTTGGTCTGACATGTTTGATATAACACACGTACCATATTACGCTATAAAACATGATTATTTCGCTTTTTTCAATTTAATTTGATTATTACTTCTAATAATTAGAAAAACAATAAGAATACTATTATAGATCGAAGTTCATAACTTTGGATGTAATTGACTGATCTCAGTGAAATGATAAAAATAATAATATTTTGCGTTTTTATGGCTCTCAAATACAATCTATCTGCACTGATATTAAATATGAAACTATTATTTGCTTATTATTACATTTATCCCTTCGTACAGGACACATGTGATAACGAATTATGATACTCTACTTCTGGCATCATTTTCCCCAAAAAATATTTTATCCTATTTTTGAATACTCAAAATAGTGGCCTAATATAAGTTTAATAACAGATGTGAACGTAAATCCTTGATTACTAAAGAGTAAATAATCGGTATAAAACGAATTTGTAAATTTGGTTATGACACTCGCATTTATCCCATTTGGCCCAATATTATAATTTATGTATATGCAATTCGTATATATGCAATTCGCTATTGGTTTCCATTACATATTGAAAAGTTTTATGTTAAGTCAAATAGCAGAAAATCAGTTTCGTTCTTTACTCCTCATCAGAGGTGCCAAAATTTAAGCAAAAAATGTGTTGCCCCCTTTGGTTTCGCCAAATCTTGATAGGTTTTCGGAGGATGTGTAAAACAATGCTAAGGGAGGTAGAATGAAAGAGAGCGAGATAGAGGATGGCAGGAGAAAGAGGGAAAGAAAATGAGAGACTATTTCATCTGCGAAATCCTTTTAGGTTCACTTCCTGATTCCATTGACCCGGATCCAGTGATTGGATGGGAAGTAAATAGAATATCTCTGGACGCAGTGTGCAATTTTTCCTGCGATTTTTGTATCTACGCCAACATCTTAAGAGGCAGAAAGAAATAGTTATGCCCAATCTTGCAATCCGTAAAGAACACGAATTTCCTGCGCTGGACCACTTCTTTTTTCTATCAGATAACAGAAATGTGTGGAAAGAATTTTCGAATTACAATTTTCGAAATAAGTAGAAATATTTTTCTATAAAGATATAAAATATGAAGTTATTAAAAACTTAATTACGAATTCATTTGTGCAAAATTAAATTGTATGGTTTAATGCGAACGTATTTTACATCGTTCTCTTGATTTAATATAGTTTTTAATAACTCAGTGATGGGTTAAGCTATTAAGGTATTACTAGATGGATCATCCGGCAAAAAGTTAATCTGAAATGAGGCACTGTGGATTTGCACATTTAGATCTCGACGCACATGTTTACCTTTACAAATAGCTTGTTTGATAATAAATCAAGATTGGTAAATCCTAATTTTTTACTTTCAGTGATCATTTATATCGATTTCGACGATATTGGCATCATCGCGATTTTTTTCAGTGACTGTACATCGGTTCCAACGATGTACCGTCCTGTACAAAAAAATCTCAATTTTTCAATTAAATTGATACGTTATAAATTGAATTACTCTTAGCAATAATTACGCCGTTAATATACATCGAGATTTCCAACGGGAAT
>JAPYZI010003055.1:0-19692 GCA_030523105.1 Ophioninae sp. A BG-2022a | reverse complement strand
TTAATATTTTTTTTATAGGTCCTTTACGATGTAATTTGATCCCCTGAATACGAATCTACCATTAATTTCCCCAGAAACCCAAAATTTCTATGAAAAAATCGTAAAAAACTCCTTAAAACACGTTTTTCTCTGCTTCGTTCCATGCTTTCGACAAAAATTTTCTGATATTCGTAACCAGCATAAAATTTTCGATCAAACAAACCCTTAAAGAGTTCAAAGATGGAAAACAAACGAAAAAAAAAACGTCAGAAAAATAGTCTACAAAAGGTTTCTCGCATTTTCCCAGTCTAATTTTCCACTTTCGATAAAAACTCGGGCATATTCGTAATTAGCAGACAATTCCCGATCAAATATACCTTTTCAATAGTTTTAAAACGGAAAAAAATGTTTGTCGACGTCCCCAGCCACTTTTCCGGAATCTCAAAAATCCCAAAATTTCAAATGTTGACACACACACACTATTTTTCCTTGATAAGTATATTCCAAAGATGAACCATGAATTTTCCCAGATTTTTATCATGAATAATTGTGAGTGTAGTAGCGCGAAGACAAAAACGACCCACGTTCACGGGATTAAGGTGCTTCGAATACTATCACGGGTTGAGGGTTGAATACATATTGGGTTAAGCCCTTCTGCTTGTCAGAAACGAGAGTTCCTCACCGAATGCACATTAGAATCAAGCCTGCCACTCAAACCGAATCAGAATTTCTCTTTTTACTCAGTTTCATCCTATCTTCCTTTATCACGTTGTAACACCACCCCCCCCCGCCGCCACCCATATCGTCCTGCTCGGAGAGTATCTTGTACACGAAGGTCCTACCTCTATCCAAAGAAAAGACGGTTGGATTCAACACGCAGAGATAATTATTCTCATCAACCAGCGTTCGCGATTACGCTCAAATGCTCATTGCTCTTTAATGAGAGAAAGAGGGGGGGAGGGGGCGAAAAAGGGGGGCAGAGAGAGAGAGAGAAAGAGAGAGAGAGAGAGAGAGATATATTAACCTCGAACTTGTCTACGTCGAAAAGTACTTTAGTGGAAACCTGGAGATTTCTCTTAACCCAAATGACCAAACTCTGAAGAGACGATTGAGAATCAACGAGGTGAATTATCCTCGAGTATGGAACTTCCGTTTTAACGGTCCTCAGAGATCCGGATGAACGAAGGATTCCCTGATATAATTAATCGAATGTTTTCATTTTTACTTTCCTTTTTTTTATTTTTTTTTTTTGCTTTTTTTTTTTTTTATAAACGTAGGAAAAACAAAACGACGAAAAATGTTTTTTTTATAAACGACGAAAAATGTCAACGAGTGAAAAATGTTGGAAACATAAAAAAACTCGAATTCGGGAGTTTTCAGAGATTTTTCTATTAAGATTTATATTGATGGAAGCTAATGAGAAAGCTTGTTAATTAATTCGTTATGTTTTCCGTAAATCCTTAATTACATTTCAACTCGGCGAATCGTGGTGGCCATATTGGATTTCGCGATGAGAAATCGAATAAAGGAAAACCGATCCAATTTTCCATGGGAGTTATGACAATTTTCGGAATTTCCATACGCAGCTCGAACTTTTGAAAATTCAACGTGAAATGTAGCTGTAAAAAAAAAAAACAAGCTCGTGACGGCTAATATTCCGAAGTAACGTTGCGCCGAAAGTTTGGCGTTTTCCAACACTGCGTAATGTATGCGAAAAGCTGGCTAACCGCTGTTCCTGAAAGTAGCGAACAATTAGCGAAATTTTTCCGTCGAGCTTTAAAGCGATCGTTATTTCCAGATTCGTTGTCACGATGACGTAAGCATCATCCTGTAACTTTTCTGTTAGCGGTTATAACGGTAAAAACAGTAACGAGCTAACCAATTTCTGGTGGAACTCTCGACAGGTTTTGCCGGAGTTGACAAGCAGCTTTGAAAAGTTTAAAGCTGCTATTCGACATTTATAGACGCGATCATTCGTTAGACTCGTTTTTGCGCATAGCGGTGATAACGAACGACCAGATTTCAATTGTCCAATTGGGTTTTGTTTGGGTTTGTTTGGGTTGTTACGAAAAACGACTGCCTTTCAATTATGAGTTAGGTTTTGGATTCGTTTGGGTTTGTTTGGGTTGTTACGAAAAACAAGCGTGTTTTCAATCGTGAAATATTTGGGTTTTGGGTTTGTTTGGGTTTGTTTGGATTGTTACGAACAACAACGGCTTTTCAATCGTCCGATTGGGGAGTTACCAACAAAAACTACAAAAATTGAAACAAAAGTTCATTTCTTTACAAAAAAAAAAATTCCAAATTCTGCAACTGAGCCATTAAAAACGAAACTTACGTAAACTCCAACTGGATAAACAATAAAAAAAAGAATTCGACTTCCAAAATGTTACGTCATCGAAGCGATAAAAAAAAACAAAAAAATAATAAAAATCACTTTTCCTGCGGCAGATGAATTGTCGACGTCGTTAAAGCAAATATTTGTGTTGAAAATTTATTGTCTCGCTACGAGCTTCAAAGCAACAAATTTCCAACCCGCTTCCCCCTCCCACCTTTTGTTTTCTATCCCTCGCTATTTTTCAATTCGGCCAAACTTTTCATTTTTCCTTCGTGAAATATCGGCGGTTTTCGTGTGGCTGATAATTAAATAGGCGACGAGCGGATTACGTTAAATGAAACTGAATGGACGACGCCGTGCGTTACCCGTTCGTCGGATTTATCCTCATCAAGATATATGGCAGTGAAAAGGCAGGATGCCACAGCGCGTTACCCAAACCGTGGCTTTCGTTGACGAACACGCCAGCTTTCGCTCAATCGTTCACGAGTGCCACGCGCGTTACGTAATTCGAGCGTAAAACGATAAAAAATAAAAAATTAAAAAAAAAAAACAAAAAAAAAGTGATAAAAAAACAAAAAAAGGTGAAAATTGTTGTTCGAAACAAAAAAATTCTTCGTAAATCGCAAGATCCTCGTTGATGTTGTTTTATTCACGACGATGGGAGATTTTCCATTCCGAGTTTATCAACGCGATGAAAAAATAAAACATTTTTTTTCCATTCTGCAACGATTCGACGAGTCTTCAAACAAAAAGACGAAAAAAAAAACATTGAAAAGAACAGCTGACATCAATTATTCCAGTGAATGTTCATTGTTATCACTAAAAAAACACAAAAAAAAAATTTGAAAATTGAAAAATACTTTTTGGGGTTCTCGTAGAACGTTAAAAGAAAGGGTTATACATTTCAGGTTTACCAGTGCCAGGGGAGGAGAGAACGAGTGTTCGTCGTGTAATACCCCTCCCCAAAAAAAAAACAAAAAAAAAACACTGGAAAAAACCGATCACGAAATAAACCGGAAATGAAATTGTATTTTAATATTTCAAGGTTAAACATTTCTATATCTAAACTTACTTAAATATTTATATATTTAACCTAACAAAGAACTAATATTTAAAGTTTTTAAATATTAGTTTAAATATTAGTTCTTTTGTTTTTTTTAGAGTTTTTGAAGTGTTTGAAATTCGAATAAGACGTCACGACACTGAAGAACCTGAAGAAGGATAAAAAGCTTCGAGGCGAAGACCCAATTTATTCCCAATTAGCAATAGGATAAAAAAAAAGACGCGATTTTTCCACGTCCAGGTCGAGAAAAACCCGGACAAACGTGGAACCCAAACGGATGGTCCTCGACACTTGACATTTCACATCGAGTCTAGACGACTTGAACGGGACATCTCTTCGCGACCTTTTGATCCACATCGGCATCTGCAACGCGCGAAATATCGATTAAAGAAATATCAAACATATCTTTAAATTCATTATCTCCAGGAATATAATGAGTCTTTTATCAAATCGAATGAATTTCCAACAGATTTTTAATTCCCAAGTAAAATCGATGTTTCGTCAAAAAATAACGTCTTCATAAATTGACAATAAAAAATTCATTCTCACCCGAAAAAAAACGTATTTTCGTTAACATTTTTTTTTCCATTCTCAAAATTGCGTAAAATCAATCGACGAAAACCTGAATAATAATGAAAACAACCGAATGAAAAGTGTTTGGGTTTGTTTGGGTTCCCAACTACGAAAAATCCATAAATATATATTCCAGTTATCTCGCGAATCGCTGATGACAGTTTTAATCGACTTTACGTCACGGAAGAGAGATAAAAATAAAATATGTAAAAATAATATTCGGTTTGTTTGGGTTTGTTTGGGTTCCCAATGACGAAAAATCCATAAATATTCCCGTTCTTTCGCGAATCGCACATGACAGTTTTAATCGACTTAACCTCACAGACGAGGGATGAAAAATAAAATATGTATATTTGGGTTTGTTTGGGTTAAGCCTAATTGCGAAGAGGCCCTTCGGAGATTAGCGACAATTTTGTCGAGCGGTAGGTCGCTCGATGTTATTCCGCCCTACCGACTTTTGCGTCTTAAAGCTCCAAAACCCCCAAATCCCCCCCCCCCCCCCCCCCGCCAATCTTGGCGCCTCCTTAAATGAAAAAGCTCTGCGGTAAAAGTAATAAACGCGAAGGGGATTTTTATTGCACCTAGCGATGAAGGCAGATGAGTGGAAAGTGTGTAAATACAACAGGCAAGTTTCTTCAACGCACACCTACAACCGTCCTCGTTCATTTGAGTGTACGGATGGGTAGTAAAAGGTTTTAGGAAACCGAGTTCGTAAAAAAAGAGGTTATAAATTATACGCCCTTATTCGATTCGGTTAAAGAATTACGTAAACACGTATTACGTATAGAAATAGATGAGTCGTTGATCCAACGAGATTACTGGGGGGAGGGGTTGATACGAAAGCTCGGTGGCATCACTACGATCCAGGCCGATCAAGATTTTAACGTCTTTTCATCATTGGTGCACACTCGCCACTGACCCAATTACAACCAAGGAAATTTCACTCTCGGCCTAAAACGAAACGACGACTATAATTTTTTGGATCCCTCTTATGGCCAATGATACTGCCAATTGAAGTAGAATTTCCCACCGTTATTTGCTTGGAAGGGAATTTATCTTGAAAGTCCGATTGTTAATGTTGAAAACGAAGTTTATCAGGGATTGCGCGACGGCTTGGTGATTTTTGTAAAACGAAAGGATTTTACGGTCAGCGTACGATCAGATACGATTTTTTGTATTTTTATGGAATTTTTGGATAATGATAATAATAGATGTTGATACGGACACGATTTATGAAGTTTGTTAATAAAATATAGTCACTTTTGAGGGTAAGAATTGCCTATTTTTATTGACCGGAAAGCTCAAAATTTTGGTTTTTTATATTTCGAAGTTTCGCTTGCACGAGCTTTGCCAAATTTGTAGTTTTGGAATATTGATATTTGGAGTTTTGAGAATTCTGATTAATGGGAATGATCAAAATTCGGGATTTATAATCTACCACTGATTTTTTATTTTTCGGGAAACACTTCAATATCAATAAAAAAAAAAATTAAAAAAAATAAAAACTAAATACGCAAAATGGATGATAACATTGAAGTACGTTAGGGTCACGTGTGCCAATATAAAAAAACTCAATCAATCAACGAAAACTCCATAGAACGCCAATATTCTTTTCAACGTTCAAGAGTTTTCAATTAGAATACCCCGTGGTAATTACGGAATCGAATTATTCAGCATTTCGTACTGAACTCGCAGTGTTCTCCGACATCCATGAAATTGAAAAAAAAAAAGCAAAGATCTCCTCTGGAATCAAAAGGGGGCTCGGAGATATCGGGGAAGCAACTACGCGAGAAATCTAATTAGGGTTGTCAGGTGCCTGTGGACGCTCTCATAAAGGGGGACTAATAGAAGAAAAAAAGAAAAAAAAAAAAACGGCGAACCCCTCGATTGTTGGAGCGTACGTGTATTCCCCTCTATTCTCGAAGCTTCAGCCACCTTTTCATCCCTACACGTACGATCGGAGATTATCCACGCACAAAGAATGAAAAAAACACGCCGGATAAAATTATCATGGATGAAAATCACCTTTGACCTTACAAAGGTTTAAAGGTGATTCTACGTTTACGCGAAAGGTCTTTTTTCATCGGAAAAAGCTGTTAGTGTATCGAGAAGCTTCCATTTCAGTCGGAACGGAAGCTGTTGCTGTGTCACGTGACCTGAAACATCAGAAATCTTCTTCACCACATTGGCGTTTAATACTTTACGGGAAAATGATTGATCCTTGACGAGGTTAGGTTTTAGTAACACTAATCTAGTAAACCTAACGAATAAACTAGTCGGTTTACTAATTAGCAAAAAAATTCAGATTTGTTCACTTACTTGTAAAAAGGCTAATTAACTCGTTTAGTAATTAGTACAAGCTAACTAGTAAGACTAATTTACGAACTAGTAAACTAGGAAATTAGTAAAACCTAACTAGTAAACTAGTAAATTAGTAAAACCTAACTAGTAAACTAGTAAATTATTAAAACCTAACTAATAAACTAGTAAATTATTTTTACACCTAACTAGTAAACTAATAAACTATTAAAACCTAACTAGTAACCTAGTAAACTAGTAAACCGAACTAGTAACTAGTAAACCTAACAGGAATTAGGTTTTCAGGAAGAGGTGAAGTTTTAATAACACACAAGCTATTTTATTTCGGACTGTTACGTCACCTGGTGAATTTATTTAAATCGGTTTAATCCTCGCAATCATAGTATTTCAGGATATTTACGGCTCTCGTATCGCGCAAGACGAAAAACCCAATTACTCTTCTTTCAAATACGAAATATCGATTACTTTCGCGTTCCCTTCGTTCTTCGATTTTCTGACTCATTCTCCTCGGATTTATATACGTTGGGCACGTCGAAAGATCGAAAAATGCTTCCAGCGAGTGTGTAACTTTGCTCCCCTCCGCCACGTGAAATATCCTCGTTTACGCGGAGAGTGGGGTACGTGCCGAGAGATTAGAAATTACTGCACGTAGGAAATTAAGGCGACGAGGAGGGTGCGTTGACGAGAATCACCCCTGACTTTTTTTTCTCGTCGTTAAGGCTTCGATGTGTTGTTCGGTAAAATGAAAGTGCTCGCTCCGGCTGAGTGCAATAGCTCCGGCAATACCACTAAACAACTTTACCAAGTGTTTGCCTCTGCCACGAGAATTTGATGAGTCAGGCCCTCGTCCAAACGGAGGCTTAAAGGGCTCAAGATTCGCACGGATGTTCGAACTGCGAATGCTCGAACGGGTGGGGATCTCTTCTTCGATTCGATGGGTACGAAAAAAATCCGACGGTTTAACCCTTTTTCTCAACCCTGAAGAGGGCTTGTCTGCATTCGTTTCGTACAACGAAAACACCCGATCGATATTTATTTTCACGTGAAAAATTAGGTTACAGTGAAAATATAAAAAAAAAAAAAAAAACGAATGTGACTTTCGGAGCTAATTGAATCGAAAGCTGATTTAATCAAAAGGGATGGAGCACGAAGCCGAGAAATCATTTTTATTGCAAATAGAAGGTAACCCGGTAAAATTCGTATCAGGTAAAATAGCGTTTTTACTGATTCGTGCGCCTTAAAATCGGTTCGTATAAATCAAAATCGACTTAGTCGGTACTGCTTAAAGTTGACTCAAAGTTAGCTTAAAATCGCTTCAAGGCGAGAGTAAAACTTGATATTTCGATGGTTCATTTCTCTCGCTTCCAAACAAGCCAAAACCAACCCAAACAAGAACAAGAGTGAACCTTGATACTCCGTTGGTCGTTTTCTCTTCTAAAGACATCTGTAATCGAATTAGCGAATACAAGACCGAGTAGTTTTGTGACTTTCCGTCGTTACCGAATTAGCGATGTTTTTTGTATTAGGAATTTGATGGGCAAACGAAAGCGCGAGTTCCCTCTTAAAATAGAAAAGATGGGGGCGGAGGGATGGTTTCGAGGTGGACTGAAAATTATATTTGCCAGGATGCAGGATGTCCATAAAGCTTGGTGTATATGCGGCAAACGAGACGATGAGATTAACGAACACACAGCTGGATACAGTTGGTAGATCGGTGTTGGGTCGTGTTTCGCCCGTTTCATCAAAAGGCATATAAAACTCGTTTGAAAAGGCAAAGCCATAGTGGGTGGACCAATTTTAACTCGGTTCTAACAGCAGTTATGGATAAAGAGAAGATGCTAGCCGGATGTAAAAATATAAATGGTACTACGGTATCCTACGGGATACCGGACAAGTCCGCATTGGGTATGCTCTTTTTCTTTGTATCGAATAGCCATTGGATGATTTCGAAAGAGAAAAATAGGTTTCCTCGAAGCTGCGCGTGTTGATCATGGATATGAGATCCGACAGCGCTCGATTTATCATGATTACAACGTGTACCAAATCCCTTATCGGCTCAACGCAAAAAGGACCCCAATACCGCTCACGTTTCTCTTTTAGAAAGACCCAACGTGGCGTATTATTTTGCCGGCTGAGGCCGAGCAAAAGCATTGAAAAAGCGGGTGACACGTCTACCGGTTGGATGTGATAGCGAAACTACCTGTCGTACTATCCAAGTTCCACAGGGTCAAAGGGAATATGGACACAGGCTTCTGAAGCAGAATTTTCTTTCAGCAGAGGTGCCGCGAATTACAGGGGTGGAAGAGAACGCAAAAGAGTTCGTCTGTAATTACAGACCGATATCGGGGTAGCTGGTAGTAATGTAGTAACGCCGGTGTCGTTCGGTTCTAATTTTTCTCTCTCTATCTGCTTATACCTATTGACATCCGGTTCCTTCCGCGATCAACTTCCTCCGCTCGGAACTCTATCAAGCTTTCCATTTGCTGCGTCTTGCTAAGGAACGTCTGTTTTTTATCGAGCTATTGGCTCTATTAGGTGTAGTAAAAAGAAATCCATGATTCTTCGAACAGATGGTTCAAGTTATCCGTATCTCGTGCACCGAAAGCAAATTTATGATTATGACGATACTATTGGACAATATTTAACCGTGTTTTTATCGAAACTTTGTTTTTCTTTGAAGAGAAAAAAAAACGGTGTACACGTACCAGCAACAGTGCAGGTTTCGTTGAAAAAAGTATTTTTTACCATCAGTTATTAATTGCCGCAGTTTGGGATTGGTTGACTACAGAAAATAATGGATTTCTTTTTACTACACCTAATATACAAACGTCATTTGGCACTAGAATAAAAAAAAAACTAGAGAAATCGAAAATCGACGTAGTTCTCGAAACGTGATAACTCACTTTACTTTTAGAAGAAACTTCTTTCAACTTTCAATTCTTTTTTTTTTCCCCAGCAAGCGCCACTGTTCCTCAACTTCGTTTCGTTCATCATCATTCCAGGCTCATTTCAGACCCGCTTAATTCCTCGTCAAAGGTGACCGTTGCATACTCCTGGCTTTCCACCGGGAGTTCAGCCTGGTGCATTTGAAAATGTAAAAATATCACGTGCACGCGTCATTTCGTGCGAACTGGAAACTAGCCTGATGTTGAAACGCGATCCTTGAGGTGGAGCTTCATTCGTGTTGGGAGTGTTGGTGGGTATCCTTGAGAAGAAGAGGTAGGTTGAATAGGGTGGATTGCCCCGAGCCACCACCTAGAATTTGCATCCTCGTGCGCATAATTTCGTCGGGTACGCGGTCGTTAACCGCTTGTCAGAAATACGGAACACACGGATAAGTACACTTTTTATTACGCGTGTATACATACTTGCACGTTACATCTGTATATTCCGCACCCTCGACAAGGCTCCAACGACTGTAGTTAAATCTAATCCGACTACTTCCAATCCTTTGCCACTCTAATGCTTATTCTCTTCTCCCCTTTTACCTTAGTTTCCTTCCAACGAATTCGTTCGTCCACCATTTTCCGGTACTTCATTCAACCGCGTTTTCACGTTCCCGTTACTTTTCGTTCGACTTATCAGGGAAGTATGATTCATCGGGTTCAGTGTCAATATAAATTTATTTTTAACACTTTTTACATTTTTTTACTACTTTCAGCTCCCACGATCAAGGGGGATTTCGCTTTATAAAGTGAAAAAAGACTCTTTTTTTTTGTTGCTTACATAGATGAATAAAATAATCAAAAATATGTGTATATACCAGTGCTCTGTGATTTTGTTAAACGATTTTTCTAAATTTGCTGGAATTGAAAACAAAACGCATCACAAAAACATGGTTCCAAATTTACACGGATCGTTTATTTCTTCGTTTCTAGAAATAAAATAATCAAAAATATGTGTATATACGAATGCTCTGTAATTTTGTTAAACGATTTTTCTAAATTTGCTGGAATTGAAAACAAAACGCATCACAAAAACATGGTTCCAAATTTACACGGATCGTTTACTTCTTTGCTTCTAGAAAAATGTTTAAAAAAACGTTTTTTTTTGGAATTTGTGAATCAGGATTCTGCCAAATGAAAAAAAGTGTGTGGAAGGCACTTATCGAAACTATATTTATGTACCATCGTATTCCAACGCTTGTTGAATTCATGTTGCATTGGAAGTGCTGGAAATCCTTGTCTAATTTTCGTCATTTTTGTCAACCATGGTTTTTCGATGCAATTTCACTTGATCGGGAAGTTTTATCGCGAGGAGCTCGGGGAGTGTTTAATACTCGGGGTACATTTGCACCAATTGCCGATGGACGGTAGGGAATCGGTGGCCCGTTGGTTCTCGACTATCCCCTCGATTAGCACTTTCCATGTTAGCACTTTCCCTCGGGAAAACTTGGACTCCCTTATTCCCGCCCTGAAAGTCTACTATTTCATGATACGCTCGCCCGGAGTTTTATTTTTCCTCAATGGACTGCTGTCGTATTCTCGGGGTGGGAACTTGCAGCGTTTGGACCACTTTGATAATAACACAGCTGGATATTTATTACGGTGAATGGAGGATAGAATCTTTCGCCTAGCAGAAGTGTGTATTATTTCATCGGATGGATTGGACTGGAATCCTCGAATTCCCGAACCTCCAAAAATCCTTTATCAGCGACAAAACCCAGGTTTCTTTTTTTTTTTTATGGATTTTTTGCGTTTCGTGAAACTGCCGGGAATATATGTATCATGTTTAGTAAAGTTTGTTTAAACTTTTGTTTAAAAAACCCGAATAAACTTAATTAAACCCAAACAAACCCAAACAAACCACAAGTCAGGTTACAGAAATTCAGAAATCAGCATAATCGTTATTACAATATTTTTCATCGTACCAAATGAACAACCGATAACCGAGTCAAGACCGGATAAGTCGTCCTCTGAAAAAATGATTTCCATCGAACGTCGGGATCAAAATTGCGAAGCGAAACGTTTCGCTTTTGAAAGCATCGACATTTCCATAGCAGAGTCATACATGCATACTTCCAATTATGCGACTCAACGAGCAGAAACGTTGAGCCATTAAGGGGCGAAGAAACGAGATAAATAAAAAACGATAAACAACAACAACAACAAAATCGTGGAGTTTCAAGAAGAAGTTCAAAGATGGCGTTGAGTGCTTTCGTAAATATGAGCCGTGTAACGAAAAGCCCAGATGTGAAAATTGCTTTTATCCCATTGGAGTTAGGGGTTGTACGAGCGAGTCCGAACGAATGTCTTTCATCAGCTGAAGCTTACGAACATTAGAGTAACCTCCGCGTCTATCAAAGGATCCGGATAAGTCCGGTAGAAATCATATTCCTTTGGATACGTGTAGGTTAATAACTTAGACCTAACGTTTATGAAGTTTTTCGTGTTTGTAAACCGCGTTAATAAGATCGGAGGGGGTTGAGAAGCCTTGGGCAACGGTTGAAGACTTTTTGCACGATTGCCACGTTCTCTATGTGCCCTTAAGTGGGAAGAGAACGTTCCAGCAAAGGAAAGACAAACGGGCGAAGCAACGAGTAAAACTACGTGACATCGGAGTTCCCATTCAAGAGGGGAGAAGGGGGAGGGGAGGGAGGATTGGGGGTTACTAGCAAAATGTTTGTGAGACCAGCGCAGCTGGAATGCATTAACCCCCTCAAAACGAGAGGAAATGGAGATTGGAAGAGGCGCCAAGGAAACGTCGTAAGAGTCGAGAAAGACAGATAAGAAACGGCGAAAAGCAGAGGCTTGAGATAAATCGTAGATCACGTTTTAAGTACGTTCAGGAAAAAGTGCACAATCTTCGATAGAGATATCTATAAAAAAAAAAAAGAAAGAAATAAACGAGAGTAACCTCGATCGAACGACATTTGAGAATAATCGAGCGATCTCTTTCCGGGCTATTGGGACAAATCGGAAATTATTAAAAAGTCCTTTCGAACGAATATGGGATATCGATCGAGCCGGCGTCTCATCGAAATTTCAGATAACGAGATACGACGACGATTTGATGTTTTTTTTTTTTTTTTGACGAGCGTTAATCGAATTTTCATTTTTTTGCATCGAGTTTATTTCGGTTGGTTTTACCAATCGATCAACGGATTTATTTTTAAAAACGCTTCTATTTATACTCCCTATTGGGAAACAAAAATATGGGCAATTTTAAAGCAAATGCAAAAAGAGCTTCAACTCGGCGTCGCAAAGATATACGACGCGTCGAGGAAAACGTCAGTCTATCAAATATACGGAACAACCAACGTTTCGAACAAGCAATGGAAGTAACTGCGCTTTCAATTAAAATTCTAATTTTAATCGGTTCGGTCTTGACGGACGTTTCGTACGATCCCGCTGATATCGATAAATTTTTTACCGATTAAAATACGAAAATACCAAATTCGAAATATTTTTAAAAACGAATAAATGCGGTTTTTCGAAGAATCGTGACATAGGTATTTTCGAGACAAACGCGATGATCGGAGAATCGATCGGTGCCCAATGATAGCTTTTTCCGGTTGCGAAAACGCTTTAATACATATACGTCGCGCATAAGCTCCAAATTTGTACGTCTGGGGGAAAAGGAAATAACAAAAGGTCGAGGCGTGCTCTCCATTTGGATATACGATGTGCGCCAAAAAAAAAAAAATTGAAAAAAATGGGGCGGGCGGGATGTTCGAGAAGTGATGTAGTGCGTGTTCACTACATTGCTTCGAAGAATCGATGCTCCCCCTCCCTCCCCCTGGCAATACAATATTTCTCTGCTCGACAAGATCCCTTTTCTCTCATTGGCATCCATATGCGCGATCCATGCGGTAACTAGGTATTAGTCTTTTTCAATTCAACCAGCCAGAACCCGGGCGCTCAAGTATAGGGGGTGCTTTCCAAGGGGTTCCTTCACCTACTCGTACAATGCCCTTTTTTTTTTTTTTCAGACCCCCTTCGATCGTATTCACCACACGGTCTTTCATTTTCGTAAACCCGTCAACCGGAAGAGCCTTTTATACGTACGTGTATGTGGTCTACATGAATAGTCACGTTTACGCGTTACGGGGTTGAAGTTTGCATCGTTCGAACCGAACCATTTCATTTTTTTGTTGTTGTTGTTTTCGTTATTCTTAAAAATGATATTCTGTAAATTTAATCTGTGAATTGGTGAATGGGAGATCGTTCGGATTTCAAACAGAAAACACTCGCGACATTTTCGTAGCTGCGAAGAAAAATTGGACATTTGCCAGAAAAACGAAAATTCAACTAATTAATTTTCGTTGTCCCGTTTGTCTTTGGTATTGTTTGGGTTTGTTTTGTATTTCAACGATGCAAATGTCGGCAGATTAGGCCTTCGTCCTTCGAAATTATCATTATCGAATAGACCATAATTTAACCTTGAATGAAAATTTTTTTTTTTTTTCGTCTCTTTACTTTTCGTTGAATTTCGAGTGCGAAAATAGCTCGAACGTTTCAACGCGTTCGGAAACGTTTCTTGAAAATTCACAAGAAAAGCAGTCGTTTCTGACAATTAAAATAAGTAAATAAATTGAAAAAGAAAGAAAGAAAAAAAGAAAGGAAGATATCGTTGAATATTCAACGTCATCATCTTCGCTGAATTTCCAAAGGCAGTGTAAAAGCCTTTTTTTTTTCTTTTTTGTAGACTTTTGAAGAAGCTTGTTTCAAAAGATGTAATAAAACGAGATTGCCGCGAGGGTATCGCTGTTTCGATCCATTGCACGCGATCGACGAGTGCAAACTTTCTTTCAGCTGGACGTTTGCTGGGTCGAAGTGATACGAAAGAATAGTTGGAGGAAGGTAAGTCCTATCGATATTTCAGGGTATAAGCAGAGAAGGATATACTCGTATGTAAACGCATAAAGGTAACGTACAGCGATGGGTGTAACATTCGTTGGTTATATTTATATTGTCCATAGCTCCGCGGTCGACCTACTTCAATTTGATGAAACATTCGTTTCGTGTACTGCCTTCAAATTTATTCATAGACGGCCGGTTGTTCCGGGCCGGTAACATCACCAGCGAGGGGGAGTGAGCGAGAGAAAATGACGGAGCGTGGGCGAAGCCCTGTAACTCGTTGTAACGTACGAGTGTGGAAAGGGGTTGAAGCTCCGCGGGTTGGGAAAAGTGGCGGGCGTCGATAAGCCGAATAACTAATCCCAGGAGTTACGCCGAGAAATTCTCCAAGTCCAACAGAAACGGGGATGTTACTACTTGTCTATACGGAAGGAGGGAACACGAACAGTGTAACGATAAGAGTCCACACTAGGCGTGTACAATTCAGATGAGCGTGAGTACCGCCATTTTAAAAAAATCTACAAAATAAAGATTGCGTAATATTGGGCTACCTTGTGCCGAAAACTGGATTCCGATATTCCAATTAGTTTCGTAGAAAATCGCGTTTGAAAAACATCGCAGCATCAACATTTTGTAGTAACGAAAAATAAAGAGTTGTACTGGATTGTGCTAGGCTTGTGTTGACTTGTGCCGAAAACTGGATTCCGATATTCCAATTAGTTTCGTAGAAAATCATGTTTGAAAAAAATCGCAGCATCAACATTTTGTAGTAACGAAAAATAAAGAGTTGTACTGGATTGTGCTAGGCTTGTGTTAACTTGTGCCGAAAACTGGATTCCGATATCGCAATTAGTTTCGTAGAAAATCACGTTTGAAAAAAATTGCGGTACCATCATTTTGTCGAAATATCCAGTTTCCGCTGGAGCGTGAAAACTTCCGGTATATATACGGTGAGTAAAACCTCGCTCCCGATGCCATTCAGGATTCCCGATTATCCCTTCAAAGTTGAGGATACACCGCGAGCCAAAGAGTGCTTTGTCATACGGATTAACCCGGGTAACGACTCCGCGAAACGCTGATCCAAATGGACTTAGCACTCTTGTAGCTTCCTGGGCGGCGAAGCAATACGACCTCGTTGGATTCGATGTATTTCCTTCGATATTCTTATATACCTCCGCGTCGAACTTGTCACATCAACGCCGCCATTTTTCACAAGCTGTGAAACCAATCTTGCCTGAAACTTCAAGAGGACAGACACCATGCGTCATCTTGAGATAACGACGGTATATTAGATTTATAGCTATATTCGATCAACTTCTGCGAAACGAAAACCAAACGAAGCACACTGCGTTACTTTACGCCAGGTTTTACCCAAATTGGTTCGTGCATGCGAGCCAAAACTTGTGTTCCGATAGAGTAACCTTCCGACCGATTCTCGGCAGCGATCAAACGTGTTATATAATGTTTCGAAGGTCCTTCGTACCCGTTGCTTAACATCTATTAAAAGGGCTTTTATAAACCTAACAAACCCAAACAAACCGAAACCAACATTTCCTTCGTTCTTTGAAACATTCAAAACGATTAGTTTCCATTGTCCGCCATTTTAAAAAAGACTGAAGCCATTTTGTTTTCTTCCTTAACTGAGCAAACATTCGTCATACATAAACAAATATTTCCAATATATACTTACATATACACATATGGTTTTTAATTATCTTAATCGAGATCGTCATCTTCATCAGTCAACCGAAAGTTGACGCTGCCCTTTTTCCACCGGAGTGACGTTTGGGCCCCTAATTTATCTCAAGCCTAACAAAACGTCACTAGAGAATAAATAACTAAGTATACGACTCTAAAGTCCCCCGACAATTGACGCGTCACTTTATGGAAATTTCCCTTCGGTATGGACCAAGAGTAATATAAGTTTTCGAGGTGATCGAAGTAACAGGGGTTGGAGGACCTCGAGCTGAGTATACCCAAGTGTAAGCTAGGTGTACATCTTCGATTCGCGTATATACCAGAGGTACCTCTATCCCTCCTCCCGATGCAATATCACGAAGCCTTTACCTACGAATGTCGGCTTTGTAGGCTTGCGCACGCTACGGCATAATTTCTGGGATGTGCCGGTCGCAATCGCAGAAAGGTTTTACGTATGTGTGTGGAAGCTCATAGGTCACGAACGTTGTAGGTTTACAAGACGAACAGGTAGGTGTTGGATTTTCCGCAGTAGGTTGGTTGGTACACGAGGACGTATAGCCAACATCGTATCCACTCAACTAGATTCCAGGCTTCCGAGATGCCGGATATCTAATATCTGTATGATACGTTTATATACCGGTCTTGGGTTGCGTGCATCGGGTGTTCGGTAGTTAAAGGGTCATAGTGCCGGAGGATTGTAGAGTTATGTGGTGGAGCACGCGGCGCGGAGGCCGAAGTGCTCACGGTACGTGTCCACCTTCCTGATACGTACACATCCTGGGGGGGCTTCAAGCGCAATGAGTGATATATGCAAATTAAATCAATTCGAACAACCGGAGACCAGCGGTACCTACGGTCCACAACCACCGAACCAAACCAAGATTGCGAAAAAAACAAGAAAAAAAAGAAACAAAACGTTCGGGTTCTAGACGACGGCGCAGGGTGGAGCAAGTCGGATTGTAAATTCGTAACGGGTGTAAACTGCAAGGGGAAATAAAACGAGGGGGCAAAGGGAGAGATCAGCGGACACTGGCGTGATTTAATATCGTAAAACGGAACCCCATCCCCCTCGCTCTCTACAGTCCTAACACACCGCAAAATCTCACTTCGGAATAGGCTTGGATCCTTGAAAGTTCACTCGCTTGGGCACCCGGTGCACGAGTCACTTTATTTCCCGATGGGGTCTGCCCGAATGATTTTCTTCGCAGCTGCAACCCCTGTTTATTTCAACCGTGTTGTTACGTTCACCAGGGGGACGCTGGATATACGATATAAGTCATTCATAAACTTAACAGCAAGGGACTTTAATGGAAGATATTGAAAACCTCAATCTCCTGACGTAACCTAGACCCATGATGGATATACGCTTTTCTCCATATGATTTTCATGATGCTACGACATCGAGGATTCCAATCCTGATACTCGGTCGAGCATTCACTCACGGTGGAGTACTAGTTGCTCACCGTAACACCGGTGTCGTACACGGGAATTGTGGAAACTCCTCCCCCAATAGCAGTCGCGGCAACAGCCAATATCTACGTAACGCAAATTCGAGAAATTCGCTTTCCATCTCATATGAGAGATCGGCATGTACCAACGTACTCGGTTAGACCGAATCCCGAGTTACTTTCATGGAAAGCTACAACTTCATCCTGATATCCACGGATTACACGTTTCCGGTTTTATGAGGAGTAGATTTATATCTCGATAAGACTGCTCGTAGGTGTTTCTAGGGTTCATCAGCAACGTCCGTTGGAATCCGATAATGAGAATCGTGAAAGATGAATCTCGTGAGGGATTCAAAAGGGAAATCAAAAAGATGAGGAATTTCGTTTAATTGCAACGATTGACGTTGGAAAACCGATATTTTTTATCCAAAGTGATTGGAATGTGGATATCATTCGTGAATGTTGACTTTTCCGCTTTTAACGGATTATTGAGGTGTATTAACTCATACGGAGATTTTCTATTGTCTTTTCATTATAAATCACAGCAAATGCAATTATTCTTCCACTTATTCCTGAATTTATTATCAGCCGAAACAAAAATGGAAGATCTCGATAAAACGGTGTCCTCTAAGAGGATAATTGCGCATAATACATAATTGGACATCATGAACAAACACCAAGCCAATTGGTTGGCTCGTATTTGGGTTAAAACGGCTCGCACGTCGGTTACGCGTGCTCTGTTTTCTCTGACGACACGGCAAATTTTTCGGGCAAGTGTCCGATACGTTACACACATGGCACACTCCGTACATAAAGCCTGGGCAAACTGTAGAGGGGTGAATATAACCTTTGTTCACGATTCTGATGTGTACATACGTGGACAAATGAACGAGCGGCTGGCAGTCACGTGCCCGGCTGACTCCGTGCAAACAGTTCGTAAATCCTTGTGCGTGTACCACGGAATGAAGGAAATTTGAACCAGGGAGCAAGCGTTTTGTCTGGGCTAGTCTTTGGACGCACTCTTTTTTTTTCATGCTGCGCGTGGCATAAGTGGTTAAGTTCCAACGACTGCAGTTGACATCTCGAGGATGCAACGAAAATGATTGTTTCTTTCTTTCTTTGCTTCCAAATATTTTTTTTTCTTTTTTTTTTTCAAAATGTTTATTCGACAGATCTTAGCTGCAAAACTATCGCAGCCATATTTGAAGATTCTTCTTCTGCGATTTGCTTAAAACCTTCAAGGGATGTATGAAACATCATTTATTCCTTAATTCACCCAGAAAAGTGAAGAAAAGCCGGAAAAGTGTTTGATAAATGGAATTGCAAAAAGAAACAAACGCCCACGCAATTTCGGTGCGATTTAAAGCCATCTGTTAGAAAAATCATGGATTTCTTTTTACTACACCCAATACGAATATTCGTACATTGTAAATTTGCAAAATACTGGATTTTGGGTTATAAGGAATTACCAAACGATGAAAAGTTCAAGGTCTCTGAGCTAACGTTTTTTTTTATTTCGCCAATGCATTGTCTTTGAAATAGTGGATTTGATGCGCCTGTTTTCAATGTCTGATAGCTACTACTGGAGGAAGCAATGTCCGAGAAGTTTTGTGTTTAAATTTTGAACTCGCACCGCGTCTCGGAGGTTCGTTGGAAACCGGGTGGGGTCTTTCCCATTTGATATATGGGATGGCGCACCGACTCGACGTTATTATAGCCACGTTTCGTTCCCTCATCAGCATCATATTAAAGCCATATGCATTACGACGTATGGCACGTGCCAGCTCCGTTTACATCATACTTATACACGTACACATGTACGGCTGGACCGTTATTTGTAACGCTGCTAACGAAGCGTTGTAAGCTCACTTTCGAGAGTATAACAATCGCCAGATGTACACGAGATTTTTTGTGCGGACGAATAGGTCGATGGATAGGAAGCAGACCTTTATTTTGCGTCTATGTACACGAGTACTGGATCAATGAGATGGCTACCCTAAATCCCTTTTTTTGTTGTTCTTTTGTCGTTTTTTTTGTTTGTTAATTCGGTGATCCCACCACTGCGACGTGGCAATCGCATTCAGTAACACCATTTTACCGAATCAAGCTTTGATCTCACCAACGGTACGTTTGACGAAGGTGGTAGTACTTTTTAATTGAGGAAAAGGGCTGACTCGTTTGAACTATGCTCTTTGCGTATATGAATCCTGCTGAGACCAGCCATGCGATTTTTTCCAATGATGATTATCATGCTGAATCGTAATTTAGATTTAACTCGTATGGTAACTCACTTCTTGCCAGGTATGTTCAATAAATAAGGTGACTTTTCAAATTTCCTCACTATTTTTACCTGCGTTTATATTTTTCGAGAAATACAAAAAGTTAACTCGTATTTTGAACGTATCTCGTATATACAGTGTTAGATCAAAAGTATTAGGTACCCCGTAACGAACAAAAATTCGAATGTGAAAAAAA